>JAMQGT020002523.1:0-61248 GCA_024447675.2 Pterophyllum scalare
TGCTGTTCATTTTAGCATATATATATATATATATATATATATATATATATATATATATATATATATATATATATATTAGAAAAAGCAGTGAACTGCTGGATGCAGAGGGCTACAGGGGGCTTGATAGGATGTGCATTAAGGTGGGGTGATCTTACTGACTGCTCTGCTGCCTATATGAGTCCATCCCATCCGCATGTCTCTGTGGGTGTTCAAACACAATGCAATTTGCTGACTTTTATGTGCAGGCTGGGTTTGTTACATATTTACAGTAAGTGTAATGATTAATTTTTCTCTCCCCCACGTAGTCTTAAGCAGCCCTCATTCACAAGCCTATCATTACTCATAGACTCTGTCTCTGCTCACTCCTGGGTCTCTTCTTTTGAAAACTCTATTATTTGCCATTTATTTGCTAGGTTTTTTTCTTTTTCTCCTCACAATTAATGACTGAAATAAGCCCTGCCTGCAACATTTCCTGGGTAAGTATTAACTCTTCACTGATCAGCAATTTAACAAAAAAAATGTGTTTATTTCATCATTTATCTAATCTACTTTACTACTGTAGGGTAAATCCTGTATCATGGTTTGTATTTTGAATTTGTGAAATAATAACTGCACTCACTCTGAAGGCAACCTGAGAGAATATTCAGTAAATCTTGTGAGTGATGTTCTATGTCTGTGAAAAGTTGATCAGAGATGATCTTTTAAGGAAATTACCTGTTTAATTTGAAGTGAATTCAAATGGGGTCAAAAATCAAGATGTTCTGGGTGAACATGTGTTTAATTTGCAAAGACGGAATCAACTTTAGTGTCATTTCAGCAAAAAAGACAGCCTTGCTTCTCAAAATGATATCACACCTGCACAAAAACCATGACAAAATGATAATAGTATGAATACATTTCTGCAGGTTCTAACTCAGAACTTCACCTAACTTCTGTGCAAATGATAAGAGTGAAGATTTGCCTGCATTAAAATTTTTGGTTTAATATGTGGTATTTGATTTCCTGACCTCATCTTTCTCTGTCCAGGCAGAGTTCATTCTTGTTTCAGTGCTCAGCCTCACGGTGCACATTATCTGAAGGCACTAATAACCCTTCACAGTGGAACTATCTGTTAAAAATATATAGCAGGCTGGGCAAAGTCGAAGGAGACAATAGGGGTGAAGGTCTCTTCAGTCTGCCCTTAAATTGCTTTATGGTTCTGTGGGTTGTTTTTTTCTTCTTCTTTTTACAGAAGGAGGAGGTTAAAGGTCAAGGTTCAGCCAGGATAGTCAAAAAAAGTTGAGCTACACACAAGAAAATGATGCTTGCGCCTTCCAGTAAAATAGATCTGAATTTTCTTACTCGGATTACTGCACCCATCTTTGACTTCTAGCTGCACGTTCATTGAATAACCCTGATTTTTACTGCCGTCATAAGGGAAACATGTAATCTTAGAGGCAGTAAAAGCCAAGATTAGAAGATAAAACTGTGGATGAGGCAAAGTCTTTATTGGGTGTAGGTGGGATTGTGCCATGTGAGCTGAAATATAATGTACAATAAAGTGATTTCTGTTAATGTGGTCAGTAACTGATAACCAAAAGAGGGCAGCATTATTTCATACAATTTAAAAGTGGCCCACGTTGCTGCCATGCCCCTCCAATATGTAATACACTGAAATCCTCATCTGGCCGGTCAAGAGTACAAGCAATACACTGTAGCAATAGTCCCACAAACAAGGGAAAGGCCAGAGGGATTGTTTAAGGTAAGTTTTAACTTCCAACTGATTATAACCACGACAAGAACAAGACTTAAGTAGAAGATGCCAGCAGAAAAGTGTACACCCAATCCTTTGGTCTGGCTTGGTGCTCTCAGCTGTGTTTTTCTGTGGGTCTCACCAGCTGTAACAGCATCTCCATATGGAAAAACTGTGGCTTCCAGTGGAGCTGCTGTTATCTGTGGAGGGACACCGCTTGTCATGCAAACACTGCTGGGACTCTCTCTAGTTTATGTACACTTTCAGTTTCTTCTTTGTCCATTTGGTTTCATTTTCATGATTATTTCTGTGAAGACTGCAATAAAATAAAAATAACATTGTAAATTCAGTTTAAGTGTCCATCTGTTTTTTTAATTAGACTTTAAGATTTGAATGGCATGGTTTTATGTAAGTTTTTGAAATGAAAACCAAAAGTACATGTGAATACAAGAGCATCATTGTAAATGGTCAGGCATGGCTGGGACTTTCCCTGACATTAATCAGTGAATGGTCATAGACTCAAAGGTCCCCTACTCAAAAGGGATTCTTGTAAACCCTGTAAGGGTTTACAAGAAAATATCATCGCAACATCTTTTTCAGTTCAACAAACTGAAAACAGAACAAAAAATACTCATCACTCAATCTCAGAACACAGTATCTAAAAAGAGTATCTATCTATCTATCTATCTATCTATCTATCTATCTATCTATCTATCTATCTATCTATCTATCTATCTATCTATCTATCTATCTATCTATCTATCGATCTATTATGAAAAGTAAAACCTAAACTAAAACTGTATTTAGACATCAATGTGTGCAATTTGATGTAGTCATTTGAAATTAAAAATAACACTATTCTCACTGCAGACACTGCATATAAATGCAAAAGTAGCATGATGATAGTGAATGTTATTGGAAGCTTCACTGTTTGATATATGAATGAACAAATGAATGAATTCATGCGTTCATATTGAGTATTATAAGTAAATGTAACACATTTACTATAATACACTTTCATTGTGGCATCAGGGCATCATGAAAATATTCAGCATAGAATAAAATAGTAATGAGAGGTTGTCTGGAGGCACTGCAATTATAAGCATCTGGACTTCTACCCAGCAGTGCAGGCCCTCCCTTAGCCTCAGGGTCACTTCCTGTTTAAAGGCAGTTCTTCCTTTTCACTCTCCCCAACTGCTTGCTCCTATGGGTTGGTGGACAGTTGGGGTTCTCTTTGTGTAAAAATCTTGTCTGTTGTGACTATTTCTGTGAACAGGGACTGTATAAATAAAATTGAAGTTGTGATAGCTTTCATTCATGAGATGGAGCCATGTTCGGGACAATTGCACCTCTTTGTGTTGTCTGTAATGATAACTTTAATGCAACCTTGCAAAGTGAAAGTGATTTTTGACAAGACATGTCTCTAATCTTAAAAAAGAAAGGTCTAAGTTTTTTTTTGTTTGTTTAATTTTTTTGCAAATGTGGGACATTTCATCTGTGAGATTTTTTTTATTTGTGATTTTTGTTTTTCAACTTTCAAATTTAACACTTCAATCTCAGATGGGGTTTTTTTCCTCTTAAATTTAAACTTCAGTTTTGCACTTCAAGCACAAATAGAAAAAAGAAAAAAAAAAGTACATTGTAGTTCAGTGTAAAATACAGTACTCACTTTGGCATGGGCATATGAATACTGTTAGTAAACTCTGGAATTTAAAGTTGGGAGCATAAGTATACTTTAAACTTGAGATGTCAGACATGACCAAGACAGTTAAAGGGTCAAATCCAGCACAACTGGAGGGCTGCAAAGTGTGAAACTGCTGTGAAATCATCAATTACTCCAAATTACTCAAAGTGTATTTCTAGATGTGTTTGAATTGCAAAGATGTAAAATGTTATTGTCGTGGGAGTTGCAAAAACTCTACATGTGAAGGTTTAGTGCCTTTCCACTGCGATCTGTAAATTGTGCGTGAATGAGAATACATGTAGATAAATATTAAAATTCCATCTATTTTTCTTCTTATACCTCAGGCCCTTTGAATGATTTTTTTAAAAAAGAAACAATATTTTTGATGTATCTGCTTATTTCGTGTTATTGTTTCTTTTGTTTGTTTGTTTGTCATTTATTATAGTGTACTTTCTGATGCCTGCCCATTTTTGGGATCAGGTTCTGTTTTGTTTTTTTTCAAATTTTGGGTACGATCCAGATGAACATTTTCATAATTTTCATAATGTTCTTCTTTAGTCTTAAATAAAACTAAAGATTTAGATTTTTTTAAATATATAAATTATTACGCAGTGATTTTGCTGGCCTGTGATTAAATTGGGATGCATGTATGCACAAGCTCTGACATTACAGAGTCTTTTATTGTGAAATATGCGTTTCCGGTATAAGTATACCAACCTTCCCCTGGTTTACCAACTGTCAGCAGGTGGCTAGTCGAGTAGCAAGTCGGCAAGAGGGCGGTACGGTTTTACGTTTAAACAGCAATTGACTGTATATATCTGCCCACGGCTTTGTATTTATGGTGGCGTGTCATTGGCTGTGTTACCGTAGGTAACGTCCTGTAAAAAGGGAGTCCTCAGTGAATGACTGACTTCGCGAGTGCGTGGCCACTGGCTAGCTAGCGAAGAGGAGGGTGGGGACAAAAACTTCCAGACCTCGCCCAGTCTTGCTTCATTTCAGCAGGCAGCTACTCTCTCGGCGGTGTGAGGACATCCACACCTCTAAAACCTATAAATAAATATAAATAAAAGGGGAGTACGGGCGAAAAGCAGCAACATGTTCAGGAAAAACTTGAAAAAGGATCCCGAGCTGTTTCAGAACGTGTCGGAGGGGCTGCGACGGCTTTACCGGACCAAATTGTTCCCGCTGGAGGACACGTATCGATTCCACGACTTCCACTCCCCAGCCCTCGAAGATGCGGACTTCGATAACAAGCCTATGGTCCTCCTGGTGGGCCAGTACTCCACCGGGAAGACCACGTTCATCCGGCACCTCATGGAACAGGACTTCCCTGGTATGCGGATTGGCCCGGAGCCGACCACAGACTCTTTCATCGCGGTGATGCACGGGGAACAGGAGGGGGTGATACCGGGTAATGCCCTGGTTGTTGATCCCAAGAAACCCTTCCGCAAACTCAACGCCTTTGGCAACGCTTTTCTCAACAGGTAAAGTCAGTGCCAAGAATCCACTCTCTATCAAAAGCACTTCTTTATTGATTTGTAAATGAAATTAGTTAGTGCTGTCATTGTAATGATCGTCTTGAACTCTTCACTTTTAATGTACTTCCTTACAAGTCCTCACATGTACCAGAGTACATTCTCACAGTATGTTGTTGCACAATCTTTACAGATGAGCCAAATATGAGAGCTTTTCCTCTTTCATCACCTTGAGAGAATGCGGGTGTGTTGTGTCGATAGACGACAGATGACGCTTGTGTTTAGTTAAGGTGCTTTCCAACACATTTTCACATTAGCCTTTCCCTTTCCCTTTTGATCAAATCCTACCAATTAAATTATCTCCTGTCCCTTCTTCAGCACCTGGCAGAGTCACTCTTGGCTCACCATTTTGTCCCTGTCATAGAGATTGTTGAAGGCTATATTGCTAGGCAGCATGCTGACCTTGTTCTGCCCTCAGATCACAGAGTCATAACTTTCGTGTCCTTTAGCATGATCAAACTCCCTCATCCACTGCCTGTGAGCAGGCCTTGTGAAGTCCTATCACAAAGGATTAAAGGCGTGGTTATCTTATCATCTTGTAATATTGTAACATATTTTTTGGCACTACTAGAGTGGTTTATGTGGTGTCAGCAGGTGTATTGCTCATTTAAGGCCATGATCTGCGAGTTTCATGAACCAGGTAATGAAGAGATTATGGGGAAACCTCCACACCCACTCCCAAAGTATTACTAATTACATTTATATTTGTTACTCAGCTGACCTCCTAATCCAACAAAAATGCCCCCAAGCAAAAGCTCAGATGACTCAGAAATATTCCCCTTGAGGGGCCTTTCCCAGTTAATGCAGTATAACTACAGCAAGAATGTTGTAATCAAAAACGGCACAATAAAAGTAATACTGAAGCAAACAAATAGGAAAAAAGCTCAAAGTCTTCCAGTGTTTCATTGAGTATGTGAGAGGAGCTCCTCACAGCTCAGAGTGCAAGTGAAACTGCACAGGCAAGGTGCTGAGAGTCAGTGACGTTGCTGAGTCCAGTCTGTGTGCTGAGGGGGAATCTGAATGACATCATACTGCTAACATCTGACTTGATGGTGTTACTTCCTGTAGAGGATGTGGGCATGCCCCCTTCTCTGCCTAGGAGCCAGTGTGGTGTCACACCCTGCATATGAGGGACAAATAATGCACAAATTGAGTAACTCCGGGACAGTTACGATGTTTAATTTGTTGTTAGTTTCAGGCTATCAAGTGGTTTATGTTAACATGTGTAGTAACCCAAACACTCAAGGGGACACTTCCCTAGTTAGGCTAATTTCCCATTATCTCACGACAGCCCTTCCTTTATTTATATCTTACATGAGTGTAAAACCTCTGCCAAGTATCATCATTCAGACTCAGAAAAGTGAAGTAAGAGTAGGGGCCTGTAAGACTACACAGGCCAACTCTCAAAGTTTATTACTGACTTGAAGGGAAGACAGATAAGATTGTGCATGAACAAAGGCTATTGTCCATTGTAGCATCATTTGTCAAACTGTTGGACACAGTCCTGCAGTAGTGTGGAACTTGTGGTTGTCTTTCACTTCAGCCTTCATCTCTGTCTCAGAGGCATACGCAAGTGTCAGTGGTCATATGTTGGTTTAGAGCTCACATGATCACACACAACAGGATATGTGGGTATGACAATAGCAGGTGTATGAACTGTTTAAACAGCTCATGTGGCACTTGGCCAAGAACTGACCTGCAGTTGATAAACTGATTACATTTTTCCACCAAGAACTGGATGTAGATAAAAATTTAGAACCAGACTGCTCAGACTTCAGATGCCAATTTTCCATTTTCCTCTTAGGAAGCCAAAGAATTTAGACTGAATAGGTAGGGAATATCAAGGGTCATATTGTAATTGACTGATTTGAGGAGACTGTGGTGGCAGTTTTTCTTAATAACTCTTAACCATAGTCATTCAAACTGAAGATTAGCCTTTAACTACCAGGCTCTCAGTATAAGCAGTTATTTATGAATGGAGTAAACAGAAATCAGTCATGCGATCCTCACACTTATAGCTTTCTCTTAGTTTTGGTAAGCACAAGATAGTTGGTAGCTTCCCACTTTTTAAATAAAAAAAAAAAATCTATTCTGGTTGAACTTTCATTGTTTGTGCAGCAATATCATATTGTGTGATTCCATAAAAGTACCCCAGCACTTCTTTTCCACCTCCAGATAAGCATGCAATTTTTTTTTTTAGTTTGTCTTCCCCTTTATTTTAAATTCCACTGCAGTCAGAGGCCCTAAGTATATGTCACTGCCTTCTGTAAGCCATTAGTCAGTAAAACCAAAGTCAGCAAAGTTCAAGTTCCACACTAGCCCACCCCGGTCCACATTGTCCTGTGCTGTCCTGTTCTGCTTAAGGCCAGGGTGCTGACTCTGCACTGTGTTGTGATAGCAGCTGACACATGTACACTCTTACAGAGCACTTAGCATGAAGACCTGTGCAGATATACATGTAGTAAAGTCATTTATTCTCCCACACAAGACAAGATTTTACAGGAAGTGAACGTGGAAAAGTCACACAGTTGTAACCTCGCTCTCCAGTGCTAGTGACGGACGCCCTGTTTCCTCTTCCCTCTGGGAAGTTGAGGTTATAATGTGTGGGAAGGTCATAGGTCAGAAGGTTATGAGCTGGAGTCAGATTTCCCATCACAGGATAGGGTTGATGTCTTTTTGCACTGTGAGGATTGGCTTCCTACTTTCTGAAGACATAGTCAAAAACTGAAGGATCTCAGATATGCTTGTGGCCCCCCACGCCCCCTTGGCCCCTCTGTTTCCAAGAATTCCAGCTCAAGATCACTGGAACATTTTTTTTCTACGAGCTCTATGTGGAAAAATGTTGGGATAGATGGCTGAAATGGAAACACAGAGCCAAAATTCCTACTAGAAATCACACACCATGAGCTTTGAGAGAGGAAAAAAACCTGCACGTTTATCTTTTGTAATTTATTATTGTAACCTTAATACACCGGACCTCTATGCAGGAAGCCCTATTCTTATATTTCTTTGAGTTGCTCTTTGTGGATTTTTCCTTTCCCCCCTACATGTGGATTAGGACCTCTGTTAGGGTTTTCTTGTGTGTGTGTGTGTGTGTGTGTGTGTGTGTGTGTGCGCGCGCACTCAGTGCGGTCACAGCAGGAATGTAAAAGCACGATTTTTTTTCCCAGTCTTATGACCTGCTGCCTCTGAGCTCATGCTGTGAGTATCGGTTCAGTTTGGCTGAAAGGGCAGCAGCGTGTGAGAAGTTGTACTCCTGAGTGTGGGGCATCTTAACAATCCCCTTCTTTGTCCTTAGTGGGACTGTGGGTGTGTATGCAAAACCGGTAATCTACTTTCATGCTTCTATCTGTCTGTGTTTGTATGTCTTAGCATCATTTGTGTTGCAGGGCCCACACTTGGCTTTACAGTTTAAACTTCAGTATCCCAGCCTGATGAGAGTATTGTGAAGTGAATTATGTTGCACTGGGAATGACTCAGGCCTATAATTTATAGCTTATAGTGTATTGTTCATGTGTTTCCCTTATTAAATATTCTAACATCATTGGTGACCTAAAAGGAAGGCTGTCACACTGTTTTGAAAAATCTGACTGTATAATTATGTAGCCTCACTTCTGTTGAGGGCAAAACATCCAAACTAGAGCTGACGTGATTAATCAGCTTGTTGACCAACAAAAGAAATGACTACTTTGATAAGCCATTAATGACAAGATTTCAAACAAAGAAATGCCATATGTTCATTCATTTCATCTTAAAAATAAATGTGACGATTAAAAACAGCAGCTGATGGCTGCCTTTCACAGTACTCACACACTTTACAAAACAAATGATTAATCAGATATTAAGGGGTACCGTATATCTCATTATTACTAAGAATAACTGTTATTAATTTACCTTAAGACAGCAAAGATGTTGTAAAATGAGGTTAGAGCTGTCTTTGGAACCCTAACTTTGTCCTCTCCATTGACTGCTACTTTGTATTAGCTTTAGATCTCCTCAAGCAAGAACATTGTTATATATGAGGTTGTTGCTAAAAAGTTCAAGAGTAATGGCTGTTTAATGGCAATTTTATGTGTAAACACTCTCACCTAACCGGTTTTGTGTTCTCTCTCTCTTCTTTTACACCCCTATGCCTTTTATTCTTGATCCAATCTCTCTTTCATAACACTCTTTCACTTTCTTTTTCTCCCCTCTGTGGTTCTATGTCTCTCATCCCCTTCTGTACCTCCTTCTCAGGTTCATGTGTGCCCAGATGCCTAACCCCGTTCTGGAGAGCATCAGCATCATCGATACTCCTGGAATCCTGTCAGGGGAGAAACAGAGGATAAGCAGAGGTCACTTTGCTCACCTTTTCCTTCACATACTTCTCGTTTCATGTTTTCAAAACCCTACCATACCACACCCACTGCTCAAAACTCAGTAACAGTGCAATCAGAGAGCCTTGTGTGCATGCAAACAAAAACCACAGGAAGTGACAACTTCAGTTTTAAAAAAGAAGCGTTCTAAAACAACCTACATACTCGCCCTCCTTTCCCTAAGCTTGTCTCTGGTATTTCTGTTTGGCAAGTGCACTGCTAATTTAACTGTAGCAGTTTTGCTTACTGTGCTGTCAAACCTGTATTTAACTCCTTTAACACCTCCAGATCAGTGCATAACCATTGAGGTAATATAAATCTGATGGAGACTTCAACAACGTGACAGTGCCAAGAGGCCACATAGCACTTTTTGTTCTCGGTACATCTTTTGCACCATTAAGGAGGATTTATTAGGCTTTTCCTTATTTATTCATTGACTGGTTGTAGTATATACAGAAGCTCGGGACTCCTCCAAACACTTGTTTTTAGAGGATTTTTTTTCTTTGCTTTTTATGATGTCAGTGACAGGGTATATCCTTAATATGGCTATTCCAAATACAGAAGCCCCCTCTTCAAATCTTTTGTCTGCAAGGGTGTGGGTGTGGGGGGGGTACTAATTAGAAGAAAGTTGTCTTACAGGGGGAGGTGAACTCAGAGAGCTGAGGAGCTGCACCAAAACTCAGTGTTAGAAAAATAAGGACTATTTTAAGCAAATCTACTCTAGTTGAGTCCAGGAGAAAAAAATAAAAAATAAAGTGGGGAATAATCAGTAATAGGTACCTTTTTATTATTAAAAAAGTATGAAGCTATGTTCCCTACGTTGCTGTTTTTCTAATCACTCCTTTTTTTAAGCTTCATTTACCTTTTCTCTTTGTTGCACGGTGTACTATTTATCACTTCATATCTGAGTAAATTTCCTGTAGTCTGTAGAAATAAATCAATACATATCTTTATCCATGTGCTTCAACAATGCTGTGACTTGTAGGGTCATTTCAGAATTGCCACATACACAGTTTTCTTCTAACTTTTGATGATTGTACAGAAAGTGCGCAGAAGATAATAGTGCAGCAGAACATAGCTTCTGCTTTTTTTTTTCCCACCTGCTCTGACTATGATTGAGAGGAAGCACACATAAGCAGTAGTTTCTGTATGCCCCAGGGACAGGAAGTGGAGTAAAATGGCAAATGTAGCAGAGTTTCCCAAGACTGCTGCCCTCTTATCCTGTATGCCGCAGCTTGTTCACAGGCTCCTCTTTATCGTCAAGTCATATTTCCCATGACGCACTGCATAAAGAAAAGGAATAAAAAGAAGACAATTAAATTAAATAAAGATAAACCGATTTATGTAACAACTCTGTAGTTGCAGATGTAGTTTAAAGAAAAAAACAGTAGGAGAAAAGGAAATGGTTCAGGCAGTTGGCAGAGATATTGACAAGGCCAAACAAACAACTATAGACCTAGAAACGGAAAGTAGTGCTGTCTGAAAAGCAACCAAAGGAAGAAATGTGCACATCTGAGGATGAGAGTTAGGAGATCTGGCACATGTTGAAGTGACCCTGACTAAAGATATGAGGAGTAGACTAAATCTGATGCCACATACGTTACACATACAGCACATTCTCTCACATTCTTACTGACACTGTCCTCTGCATGCACACTGTCTCACACACATCATCCTCTGCTGTTTCTGTATAAACATGGATACAGTACTATACTCTACAGACATACTGCACTGACTGTGTCATATATAAACACAACTGATTGGATTGTGCTGCTCAAGTGTGACGGTCATGTGTATCTCCACTTGGAATAATGGCAGATTTGTTTTGCACCAGGCTACAGGAAGCTATGGTATTATTTCAGGTATCCCCCTCAGTGCTAAACAGCTCACTGGGGCGGTGTGACAGATTTTGTAGATAAAGCCAAATATTTCTGTAGTTTTAAACACAGAACAGCATTTTGCAATTTAAAATGTGCAGGCTGTTGACAGCTTCAAAATTACAAAATTTTTCAGGAAATATTCAGGAACTGTGAAGTCGATTCATGTATATGGTGCTCTTTCATTGCATAACATATTGACTGGTTTCATTTTTTGATGAGGTCAGCATGTAAGATTCAGTGCTTGTTCCTTAGTAAACTATAAAGTTCCTTAGTAAACTATAAAGTTGTAAAAGTTACAATAAAACTATAGAACTAGCTTGTGGGTTTCCAGAAAATTAGTGCTGATGAACTGACAATATTTTAATGCTGTTCAACAAAATAGAGGGGACCTGTTGTCCTTTCATTTTCTGTCACATATGTACTCTTACTCCTATTAAACAGAGAAAAGGCTTGAAACAGGTCAGTGTAGGTGTAAATAATCCCTGTAAGCCAAAATCTCAGGTTTCAAACTGCTCTATACATGGTCTCAAGATTTTTTAAAATTTATTTATATATATATTTTTTAAACTCGTGGTTCTGTATGATGTCAAAGAGGGGATATCTCTAATATGGTCATTTCAGGTACCAAGCTCGGTCTGTGAGCACAAAAACTGCACCCACCTGCTGTTCAAACCTTCTGATTGCAAGTTAGCCAATCAGAAGAAAAATGGCTTACAGGGAGAGGAGAAAAACATTTTTTTTCAGTGGATGAACTGAGGGCCTGCACCACATAAAATTAAGTATAAAGAAATTAAACTGAACTGTGACTCGTGTAAAGCTCAAGTTGAGTCTAAGAATAAATACTGGAGTTGGAACTGAGCTTCGTAGGTCCCCTGTAAGCAGACAAAAAAAATGCCTGAGGCTGAAAGTTTTAAGAACTAAAATATAGCTCTTCAGCATTGTTCTGAAAAAGAGACAGGACAAGATTCTTCTTTTTTGGGGGAAATGTGCTGGGTTTTTTTGTTTTTTTAATTTCCCCTCCTGATAATTAAGAAGACTGATGGCCACTCAAATTTGTGCAACAAGCAGATGCCTAAAAACCAGTGGGTTCTATTGTTGGCTTTTTGTTAAATAGATCCAGGCCCGTCTCTGGGATTTATGCTAAATCCTAGCTGTTTTCTAGCTGCTGTGCTCTGATATTGAATTCTGTTACCCAAATTCCAAACTAGTCTGTCAACTTTCCCAGAATTTTGAATGAAAATATGCTCAGTGTTTTATTTTATTTTTTTCCCCTTTTCCCCAATCATCTGTTCTCTGTCTAACCAGGACATGATTTTGAGGCCTGTCCAAATTTGTCTTGAGCACACAGTTCTATCCCTGCATGTCTGTGCATACAGTACAGACATAGCAGTTGTTAATGCTATGTGCTATAACTAAGTTGGGGCTTGAGCAGCTGTCTCTGATTCCCTGACATGTGCATTTAAAAACAGACTTAAGAGAGAATGAACAAATATCCTCAGCTGGCTCCCACTGGGATCTTTGACTTAAAATATTCCCCTTTTATTCCCCTCTACTTTCACATGTCACAAGCATGAACTCATGTTCCAGGATTCATCTGGGCTTTAAGTTATGTTACTTTCACTTTTACTCTCTTTGTGTCACCCTCTGTTCCCTCTCTTACTCTGTTCATCGCCATGTCTCCCTCTTCATGTCTATTTCACTATCTTGCTCTATCAACCATATCTCACTGTCGCTCTTTTGTATACATGTATTTGGACACAGACAAAAGCCAGCCATGTTGGAATGCATGAGCTGCAGATCTGCTGTCGATTGTGCAGCTGGCGAGATGAGCTTTTAGGAGCGACTGCATTCTTCTCTGAGCCGATGAGACACATACACTAATCAAAACCATTACTCTGTCTCCCTTCCTGCCTCCTCAGGTCCTCGAGGCAAATGAAAACTCGGGGGAAAAAATGCCAATTTACACAATCTGAATCAGGTTCTTGTTTCTCAAATAACCAAAGGAAGTGAGTTTTTAGCACAGTAAGTTTATGTGCTCAGGCTGTGATAGAAATGTGCTTAGTGCACATTTTCGGTTAAGCTAGATACTTTTTCATGATAGGTTACAGTGCATAGCCTTTTCAGTTAAACACTTTATATTAAGTATGTGTCTTTCTGCTTCCTGTTTTTTATCATTAATTTGCAAGCTTGGTTTCTCTAAGGCGCGTCGCAGAATCTTCTCAGTCTAGAGGTCATTTCATTCCTGAGGCTTATACCTCCCACCTACCCCAACAAAGAGATTTTAGCCAGCTCCACAGTAACCTTCTGCCCTCCTATTTTGTAATATATTTTAAAAAACAGTTTTTGTTACATTGAGGGATCAATTCTTTGTTTTTTTAGTTGTCATAGGTACCAGGTTATGTCAAACAAATTAACAGTCTTGCACTGTCATCCTCCAAAGGCCTGCTGTAGGCCAGGAAAAACACAACATGCTTCAGGTTATCCAAAGGTACTGTGGTTCAAACTTAACTTTATACCTCTCTTTCTCGCTCTGTTGTCTCAGTAAAGCTAGTCAATCAGTAACCAGAGGAAAGGGACCTGCCTCTTGAAAGCCCTTATCTAAACATTACTTGGTATTTAATTGTAGAGCCCACAATTAAACCTTCTCAAACACACAACTTATTGGAGCCTGTTTCAGGTCAAACTGTCACCACACCATTGTGCTTGATGTAGTCTATTGTTGTAAGCAGAATGTGAACAAAAGTAGGAGGACAGTAGTAGACATGATAGCAGGCTACCTGTCCTGGGTATGTGTGTCACTGTGACTCTTATCTGATCTTCATCATCACTTCCCATAAGTTAAAAGCAAGACATTAATTATTCGTTGCTGTCGATGAATTTGACATTTACTGTTTGGGTAAACTCAGGCAGCATAAATGCATAGAAGTTTTAATTCTGAATTTTTTTCAGAAAAAAAGTTTAGAGCTGTCTGTCGTTAAACTCAGTAATGGGATAATTAATGTCTGTAAAGATCTTTAAACAGTCTGTCTTTACTCTCTCCAGGGTACGACTTCGCTGCCGTGCTTGAGTGGTTTGCTGAACGTGTGGACCGCATCATCCTCCTGTTTGACGCCCACAAGCTGGACATCTCCGACGAGTTCTCCGAGGTGATCCGTGCCCTCAAGAACCACGAGGACAAAATGCGCGTGGTGCTCAACAAGGCAGACCAGATCAGCACCCAGCAGCTGATGAGAGTCTATGGAGCGCTGATGTGGTCTTTGGGAAAAATCATCAACACACCTGAGGTAAACAGGGGGAAAAAACCCACAGGCCACGTTGTTGTTGTTGTGGTTGTTTTTTTTTCTTTCTCATCCGTTTCATCTGAATTCAAGCTCGTGCTTATTTCAGTTGGTAGTAATCGGGTAAACACATGTAGAGCAAACACAGCATGGCAATATTTCGGAGTGAAAACCAAGCTCCGGACGAAGGTCGGATCACTTTCCCAAGGTTATCAGGTTCTCACTTTACCAAGTAACTTTAAAAAAAACTGTTTAATGAAAGTGAAACACAAATAAAACACCATCCATGTCAAATCCCATGTCCAAGCTGATATCACGTGACACAACCTATCCTGTGATATATATATATATATATTTTTTTTTCCCTCCCTCTGACTGTTGAGTTAATGTTTGATCTGGAGCCATATTCATAAACTGAGCCCAGAGAAACCTTTGGCACATGTAGATAATTATTCATTGACTTTGACTCTGAATTGTAGTGTTAATTTTTGAAGTAGGACATGAACCATGGATCATGGATTTGTTTAAATGACAGTCGTACACTCCTTTCTTGTATGAATTGTAATGGTATATATAAATGCTTTACGTCAGTTTATATAACAGCCAGAACAATGTCACTTGTGGGACCTGTGAGAGAATTTCCTCCTGTGGGTGTAACCTGATGAAGATTAATGATATTAACTTGTGCAACCTTTATTCTAGGTGGTGCGTGTGTACATTGGGTCATTCTGGGCCCAGCCCCTGTTGGTGCCAGACAACAGGAAGCTGTTTGAGGCTGAGGAGCAGGACCTTTTTGTGGACATTCAATCCCTGCCACGTAACGCAGCTCTACGCAAACTTAATGACCTCATCAAGCGAGCGCGTCTCGCCAAGGTCAGTATTAACAGAACAAAATCATTAGGCCTGATGCATTGATTATTGCACAAAGCAGCATGATCTTTTATACTTGTGCTTGAATAGCACCTAACTCTGCTACTTTCCCTTAAGGGACAGGCGTTAGTTCAACATAGCTTGTTGAAGTAGTGATAGAATAGGTAATGCACCATTCCCCTCCACTAGTTCTATGGTGTCTGATAATCCAGTCCTCCCATATTGCTGGATTATAGAGATACCTGTAGACCAGCTCATAGTTCAGTCTGCATCATCAGTTTTGCATATAGGTCAACCTTGTTGCACGTGGCAGATTATTAAAAGTAGAAGGTGTGCGTCTGCATGAAATGACACCAAATCTCATAACCTGCCAGCAGTAGCGACATTACATCTGGAGCAAAAGTGACAAATATCACAGTGAGTAATAGCATAAACTAAGCTAAACATTCCATGGCCATGCTAGCTGCTCATTAAATCAGCAGTGCATCAGCTTGGGTACCTGTTCACAGTAATAGCGCTAGTATACTAAGCAGGTAAACTGTGTATGGTGTGCTCAGTTTTACATTGTAGTCTTACATCATAAAACTTGCCAAATAACCACAAACCCTTGAGGCTACCAATTTGTTTGATTTTTTTTTTTTAACATGGTAAATGGAAAATTAACATTTTGATGAAGGTATCAGTTAAAGCATAAAACAACAACAAAAAGCCACTGCCCCAACACTTTTTGAAGAAAGAAAGCCTGCAATGTCAGAACACACGTTTTACATGTATTTATTTACCCCTGCTGCTTTTGGTGTGGATTTTTGCGTAAATATCCTTCACTGTGTTCTGGATAATGATATGATGTGTTTAATGTGTCATTGTTTTCAGCCAACAACATATTCTAACTTTTCTATGAAGCAGACGTTTTGTAGCATTTTTGCATTGGATTTCATCCTCCTGTCAGCAGGATGCAACCTTGGGGAACCACAAATGTACAGCAAACTTTCAGATACAATCCACTGAAAAGGTTGAGATATTGTGTCAGGTTGGCTGGTCCAAACCACAGATCAACATTGGCTTTCTTAGTGCTGTGCTGCCACACTGACTACAAGAAACATTTTATGTTTTAATTCTTATGGGATTCTCTATTTTCAGTCTACATATTTCATATCCTCTCACCAATAGCCCCTGCCTTTTCTCACAAAGAGGTTGACAAACAACAATAGCCTGTTTCATACAACTTAGTGTTTCACATTTAAATGATGCAGAAGTGAGCAGCGTTACGTTTCTCTGTTTTGAAACAAGTAATTCAATGCAAAGAGTAACACTGGGATTATTTGTTATTTCTGCTTTTAGTCAATACGCATATTTCCCAATTTTAAAAATACCCTTCAGATAACCAATTAAAAAAAAAAAATTTACTAGCAAAAACCTGCCCTGTGGGCTCTTTGCCAGGCCTGCAGTGTGTTTTTGCTTTGCTCATGTATGGCACAGGGATATACGGTTAATTTATCTTATTCTTAATATCTTTGTTATACCACTGTATATAGTAAGATGACAAAAACTTGGTTGTTTATAAAGACTTAACAGAATGATATTAACATGGAACAGTTCATCTTCTTTGCAAGCTACATGGAAACCTGTTCAGTTTTAAAGACAAACAAAACCTAACCTGTAAGCCTTGGATTTGATGTTTATGTGGAATACCATAATGTTGATAATGCTGGTGATGATCACCAAATAATGTACACCTTTAAATGTCTCGAATTACAGCTTAAGGGACATGGTGAATATATTGATTTATTTAGTCAATGCTTTAAGATCCCAGTTGTAATACACATTGTACCCTACTAGATTCACATCTTGGCTGTTGATCTAAATTTACCCACGGGCTGATCATTTAACCTCAAACTGCCGCTTTCATCTATATTTTAAATAAATATCTAATATAGGAATGATTAACATCCATGTTTTGCATAAAATTTAGCAGTACTTACCGTACGGTTCACAGTGCTGATCGTCAAAAACATCTTCAGCTTTAACGGCTGTTAAGCTATATGCCTGTGATATTTAAGGACTTTCTAATTTCTAATGGTTTATTCTGTATTTAGTGGTGACTTGAACAAAATTCCATCATGGATCCGCACATTGAATGTGGCACGTGGAACAAATGGAGAACAGAGCCTTGGTGACGGGGTGATGTAGTCCCATTCATTCTGTTTTTCTCTCATGTGTTTAGGTGCATGCTTACATTATCAGCTCACTGAAAAAAGAGATGCCAAGTATGTTTGGAAAGGACTCCAAAAAGAAGGAGTTGATTGCCAACCTGGGAGAAATCTACCACAAGATAGAAAAGGAGCACCAGATCTCACCTGGAGACTTCCCCAACCTCGCCAAGATGCAGGTAAGATTTAAAAAGATCAGTCTAGAAAGAAATGGCGCACTTTCCTGACAAACTGGGCTACTAACTTGAATTACTGATCTGATGAAATAACTCTATTTTTGGAGTGTTATGTAAAGTGTTAGAAACAAACCTTGCAGAGTACAATAACCTTTCAACCTTTACTCTTCACATCATTGCCCTCCTTTCCTGCTCTTGCCCTCCAGGAGGGGCCAGGACGGAGATGAGATTTATTTTTCCTGGTTTGTCAGGAAATCCTGCTTCTTGTATGCTGCTCCCATTGGTAGCCATTGAAAACTCATCTATTTCTATCTCCAATTCCTGTTTTCTCTCAACCTCCTCATCCCCTCAGGAGCTTCTAAACGGTCAGGACTTCACCAAGTTTGCATCACTGAAGCCCAAACTGCTGGAGGCGGTGGAGGACATGCTCGCCAATGACATTGCCCGTCTCATGGCAATGGTTCGCCAGGAAGAGGCCGCCATGCCCAGCCAGAGCGTCAAAGGTGGAGCTTTTGAGGGAACCATGAGTGGTCCCTTTGGCCATGGTTACGGTGAAGGTGCCAGCGAAGGCATTGATGAGCTGGAGTGGGTGGTGGGTCGCGACAAGCCAACGTACGATGAGATCTTTTATACCCTCTCTCCCATTAACGGCAAAGTGTCTGGTGCTGCCGCCAAGAAGGAATTGTTGAAGTCCAAGCTGCCTAACACAGTTCTGGGAAAGATCTGGAAGCTGGCAGACGTGGATAAAGATGGCTACCTCGACGACGAGGAGTTTGCCCTGGCCAACCACCTGATCAAGGTGAAGCTGGAGGGCCATGAGCTGCCACCTGACGCTGCCTGATCACCTGGTGCCCCCGTCCAAGCGTGGGATGGTAGAGGCCTAGATGCAGCCTGCAGTTCATTAATTGATCAACAAAGGACTCTCCAGACAGAGTCCAACTTAAGAACAGCAGCACCATCCATCAAGCTGCATGTCCACAGCAGATTTGGAGGTATTCTTGGGGAATTTTTCACCAGAGAGAGACTGGAGGATTTCTGGGCTGGGGGGAGGTGGGAGGGAGGGGAGGGCAGGTCCATCTTTGTGAATTTGGGCATAATGTTTAGTGTGTGTGTGTGAAATAAATGGTGGGAGAAGGGGTTGATTTGCAGACTGATAGGACAATTACTGTACCATGAACTGATGGATAGCTGGAGGTCACACGGGGTGAACATGGATTTATGCATCTTGTGTAAAACATGACAAATATACACTTCATTTTGTTAAGTTGATCCAAAGAAATCTAGTTTTTTCCATTTGGAGAGAGAGAGAAAGGAATCCAAACAGCTGTTAGATGTGCTTTATCTATATTTTTGTATTTCCACACTGTTACCTTTCACTCTTTCCAAAAGCTTCCTTTTTTATTATTTTGCCAGATAAATAAAAAGGAATGCTGTACCATTCAAAAGGTTATGTGGATTTGTATTTAATATCGCTGTGACACTTAACAGTGGTTTGTCAGAAGAAAACTACTTATTGAAATAAATATGCTAAATAAATCTTAACTGATTCATACTTTGGTGCTTTTAATTTTTTATTGAAACTTAAGTCACGAACTGTCACCAAGGGGTCATCCAGAGAACTTTTAATGCACTCATTTAAAATGGTTCATTGTGCTCTACTGCCCTCTTTAGACCAGGCAGAGTCAAAGCAGGGGCCTCAGGACATAAACTCCTGATCAAAATCTTAAGACCTGTTAAAAAATTGCAAGAATTTGCATTTTGCACTATTGGATCTTAAGAAGGTTCTAAGTAGAGCTTCACAATGCTAAAAGAAGAAATCAGCGCAAGAGACAAAAACTTTTGAGCAGGGAATTTATTGAAAACTGCATTTACACTCAAACATGATTTTTTCAGCTGATCAAAAGTTTAAGACCATAGCTCAAAAAAACCCAAACCCCCCCCCAAAACAGAAATCAAAGTGTCAAAAAAAGGACTCAGTAATGAGTAGCTCTACCATTCTACACTGTGCGGTGTAGAAAACATCTCAGGTGGGCTCTCCTTGTCATGCCAGTAACGTTGGAAGCCATCAGGACCATCAAGGTTCAATTTTTTCTCATCAGAGAAGACAACTTTCTTCCACCTTTCAATGTCCCATGTTTGGTGCACCCTTGCAAAGTCCAAACAGGCAATTTTGTGGCGTTGAAGAAGACGTGGCCTTTGAAGACGTTTTTTGTTTCTGAAGCCCTTCCCTCTCAGATGCCGTCTGATGGTTATTGGGCTGCAGACAGCACCAGTAATGGCCTAAATTTGGGTAGAGGATCATCCAGTGTCTTGACGGACAGCCAATCAGATCCTGCGGCTCAGCGCTGGTGAATTTTTTTTGGGGTCTACCACTTGACTTTTTTGTTCCATAACCCTCAGGATCATTTAAAAAAATGCAAAATGACTGTCTTACTGCATCCAACCTCAGCAGCGATGGCACGTTGTGAGAGGCCTTGCTTATGCAGCTCAGCAATCCTACCACGTTCAAAGTCCGTGAGCTTTTTTGCTTTTGCCATCAGGAGGTCTTGACAGTGTAGAGACTTGACAGAAAATGACATGTAATCCAGATTTTTGCACAGCTTTTGGCTTTTAAAGCTATGGTCTTAAACTTTTGATCAGCTGAAAAAAATCATGTTTGAGTGTAAATGCAGTTTTCAATAAATTCCCTGCTCAAAGGTTTTTGTCTCTTGCGCCGATTTCTTCTTTTAGCATTGTGAAGCTCTACTTAGAACCTTCTTAAGATCCAATAGTGCAAAATGCAAATTCTTGCAATTTTTTAACTGGTCTTAAGATTTTGATCAGGAGTGTATAAAGTAATTTAGGTATGAAACAAGTGGCTTCTGCCTGCATGTTTTCAAGGACAAATTGAAAACAGTTGTGAAGGCAGATGCTTATGACATTCTCTGGAGCTCTTACAGGACACATGGAGACAATTTGCAAAAACTCAGTCCAGGCTTACGGACTAGCACCAATCATAAACAGAAAGACAAGAAACCCTGTCACTGAGTGTGGAAATAAAATACACTTAAATTCACCTTATAAATATGCATGATGGTATAATCTGAGCATGTCTAATGTATGCCTGATTTAAATGAGATGTCAAAATCAACAACTGAAATATAAATCATATTCAGCAGGCCTGTATGTATCAGCTTTTCCCCATGTTTGTAAAGGGAAAAGCACACGGAAACATGCAAGGTCAACAAATACACAAAAACATCCTCATATACTGCATGTCTTGTCATGTTTACATATTTCCACACTGGCAGATCCATTAGTTATCGGATCATGTGGAATTTTTTTTGTAACCACTTGAACAGTTGAGAGAATCAGATTACCTCCTAAAACAGACAGTTACACCCAAAGTCATGTGTTTCTATCTCATCCACTCAATCAGCCTGCGGAGACTTACCCTGAACCTCTACATACCCTCAGTAGACATGCTATTTCTCTGATCGAGTCCAGAAGTGCTCTCTGTGAGCTATTACAGTTATTATGTTTGCACCATTTGGGCCAATTTTATTTTATATTAGAAGGAGCTGCACAGATCTCTAATACTTTATTGGCCTAGTCTTCTGGGGGTGGGTTTCTAATCATTTACCCTAAATAATAAAATTAACCTTCCCACACTCAAATATTGTTTACTTAAGAATACTTGTGAATGTGTTACTGTTCAGAATGCTAATCCCCCCCCCCACCACCACCACCACCACCCTGTAAATACACCATATTACAAAAAATATTTGCTCAAGCTTTTTGAGTTGGTACCACTTTAAAGAAAATCATACAGTTAGGTGTTAATTGATGATGTAACTGCTGATAGAAGCAGCAGGATGAATTGTGACGTTTACAGGGCTATACACTCTGCTCAAATTCAGCCAAATGCTGCAAAACTGGTCGGGTAGTGTGTTTCATAGTGCAAATTTATAATGACCCAAAGCATACTGCAAAAGAGTTTCTCAAGGCAAACAAATGGCAAAGTCGGTCACCTGATTTCAGCCCAACAGAGCATGCTGAAGGCAGAGTGAGCCGCAAACAAGGAGCAACTGAAAACAACAGTAAACACCTGACAGAGCATCTCAGTCATGGAATCGCTATATTTTGTGATGTCCATGGTTTCTATACTTAAGGCATTTACTGACTATAAAGGAATTTCATTCAATCCTCATATTTAAAATAGTTGCTGCATAAAAATGGTGATAATTCCTTAATATTTTTGTAAAAGCCCTTAAATTTAAGCTAAAAGTTTTGCATTTCAATCACACCTGGATTGTTTCCAAAATTAAAAAAAAAAAAAAAAAAAGGAAAAACATGTAATGATTTATTTTGATCTTTCACGCTGCATCTCCAGTCTACTTATAACCCAGATATCACAGGTTATGGGTGAAAATGCAGACCTAGAGGTTGCAAACACAAATAGAGAGGAACAGAAGAAAACAAAATATAACTGATAAAATGCAAATGAATAATTAGTCTAGAAACCTGACTGCTGGATTACCCTCCCTACAAATTAAAGAAATCAAGTTTCTAAAAGTATCTTGTGGAGGCTACCTTTAAAATCTGTGGCAGCAGAGTCAGTGTAAAAGAATTTTTGCAACCATGGCCAATTTATAGTTTGTTAATTTTTTTGTTACTGTGAAAATATTTACTTCCCCTTGAAAAGTTTGGATCCTCTGCAGCCTCATTTCCAGCTGGCAGCAGCGCCTTGGTTCCCCCTGTTCAGGTTCTGACAGAAAGCTGCTGGAATGCCCACACTGGTGTGAAGTGAGAGGTGGCTCTGCATCTCTGTTCCTCTGTACACTGTATGTTTGGATAGCTGCTCTCCCACACTGTATAGCTCTCCTTTACATTGTTTCCTTCTTCCTGTCTTCCTCTGTAATCACGTCACCATTTCCTTCCTTGCCTTCCACTGTTTATGGAAAGGTTTTCTGCTACTGCTTCTTTGTTTTTCCATCTGTATTCCAGCCACCTCGCTGACTCTTTCTTTCACTCCACTTCAACCCTCTGACATGCTGACCCCAGCAGAGAGTTGACTGGGTCAGGCTTATGTAACACTGTCAAATGGAGGGACAGTCACTTCTTAGATGCAGGTGAGGAATGAAGCATCTGTATGTGTGAGTACAAACCATAGGAAGTGCAGCTACTAATTACTCGTCTTATATAAGTCAAACTATTAGTCTCTTTATTTGATTGTCTTGCCCTGTATAAAATAAGGGGAAATACTGGATTTCTCCCATCTTGTCAAGCACCTCAAAAAATTTTACGAAATTGTGCCAATTTTTGATGCTTTTGATGTTTTAACTCAACATTAAGAGCTTAAAGTGCTTCTTTCAAGTATACATTCTCAAGGTCAGCTTTCAGTGACCTCACAAAAATGCACTTTTAACTAAAATGCATCTGAAAGTATTATAATCTGTGTAGTTAAATATTTAAACTGTTGTAAAAACATGAACAAATATCACACAGAGCCAATAAATTAAAGGGACAAAATTTAATTTTTTGATGAATACACAACAGCACATCAGAGCAGCTTCAAATGTGTATCCAGAGTGCTTCAGTATTTCCTGGAGAGAAGGAAGACTTAAATAAGTGCTCAGAAAGAGACTGATCCCCAGCTAGGATGTTTACACTGATTTAGTCTATTGGAGAAGGTGGAAAGTGTAAACCTTTCCACGAGAAAGGTTTGTACTTTGCTGCCATAAACATGAAAACTGGTTTATCTGCACTGAAGCTCAACAGAAAGGCAGCAACATTTTAAAATGTTTAAACAGACAAAATACACCCCCAAGCATTCAAATTTAAAAATCTTCTTGAAGTTTCTGTCTTCTTCATTGACAAAAAAATCTGTTATTTACACTGAATATCTTTTAACAGAAACTTTTAAAAGAGCCAATAACATAATTAGTCCAGTTACCCCAAACCAAGTCTGAGCCTTGTCCTCTCCGGTCTGGCTTTGGCCAGCACAAAGAAAATGAGGGACAAACTTGTATCTTTAAAAGTCCAGAGAGGTTTCATGAGGTAGATGTGCTCTTTGAGGGAAGACAGTCTTGCTTTGGCTCAGTTTGTCCTTTTTTTCCCCCTCAGTTTGATTGTGTGGTTGTGTGGTGTCTCCACTGATCATGATTCAGTTCATTTGATCAGTTTTTTTGGCTCAGCGGGGCGGCCTGGCTCCTTGCAGAGGAGCTCCAAACATTTCCTGTGAGGCATAGGTGATGTAGAGGAAGCCGTCGGCATCTCTGTGATGGGAATACACCTCCCCCATGCTGGAGGACATGCAGGACATGCTTTTCTCTGCCACCAGGAGGAACAGAGCCTGGGTGGAGTCCAGAGCAATTTTATTCCTAGAGGGGAGACCATTGGAGAGGCAGTGTGAGAAATTATAGGTCAAAAGAAGAGAGAATTTGATGGAGGTAGAGGCATGGAGAGGAGTGACAAATCTGACAATTCAGGGGAGGATAAATGGGAATAAAAAGGCTTGAAAAATCAGAAAAAGAAGCTGCTGTGAGTCACAGATCATTTACCTGAGCAGGCAGAGGAACTGACCAAAGGTGAGCTCAGAGGGAACCAGAAACTTTGTTTTGTTCAACAGGGGGAGAGTCTTTTCACGGATGTAACGTTCTACAATCACCTAAAAACAAAAACACCTGCATTAACAGGTAGTTCAGTAAAATAAATCAATCATATCTTAAAAATATCTTAATCCAAACCAACTTACAGGTAGCTTGTTGGGGAATTTAGATCGAATGCTGCAAACTTCGTTTTTTCTTGTTGCTAAAGAAAAACATTAAGGACATTATTATATACACATGCTTTAAAAACAGCATCCATTCACTGAAAAGTCACCCACATTGACCTACCGAGGCATTTCCTCTGCTTGAAGGGGACTGTTTCCATAGATTTCTCAAAAGGAGCCATGTCTGCTTGTTTCTTTGAGCGTTTCGCAGAGGCCAGTGGTGATGGAGGCTGTGTTGCCTGGGCTGACGACAGAGTCCCATCAGGTGGAAGTAAGCAAACCCCGACAAGCTGCGGTGAACACTACTGTTTTATAGGATGTAAGGCTGGGAGGAGTCGAAAAGTGACACCAGCAAACAAGAACACACTCCTTGTCCTGGTGGGCAGTGTGTGGATGCAGAGATGTCTATTTGTGTGTCTGTGTGATGTGCGTCCTCTTCAGAACAGATTCACACATACTGGTTATGTCTCTGAGTGTTCTCACATCGGCTTGTGATTTTGGTGCTGCTGTCACGTACACAGACATGAAGAATGCATTGAAATGAGGAAGGCCTGCCACGAAGAGCACAAGACAAGCAGAGGCTGCTGAACAAGGCTGGACAACCTAAACTCTCACACTCAAAAACCTGGTTCTACATTAGTTCAGGCAAACTTCTGTCCTTTCACCTCAGTGTCTGAGGTGCGACACATGGTCATCTTTATAACATATAACCCAGGTTAAACTAAACTTTTAGCAGTGACTGACAATGAACAACATCATTAATGACAGTCACTGGAGCCTGTGACAAGCTGTGTTACTCATGTCTGCAGGATCACCAAACTCCAAGCTGCTTTTTTATTCCATGTAGTCTTCTACTGATTACTTGTAGGTGGTGGTCTGGTGGTCTGAAAGCGCACGGAGCTGGATATAGTAGATGAGAAGACTTCTTCCTGATGAAGGTGAAATCCTTCAGTGTGTGCAGGAAGATGCTGGAGATATTCTGTCTGTTGTGGTGAGCGCAGTGTGTGTTGCAGGACTTTGCTGGGGGGGGGGGCAACATCAGAGCACTAACACAAACAGACTGGATAAACGGATCAGAATGGTCCACTCTCAGCTGGCTGCAAACCAAACACTTTTGAAGCTGTCGTGGAGAGGTCACTCCGCAATCCGTGGTGGATAATCTGTATTATCATGACTACCCTTTTCACCACTTACTTGACAGGCAGTGGGTCACTTTCTCTAAAGGTGTTGTTTTTATAATTTCCTCCTACTTTGTGCTTTTATTCTGTGTTTCCGGGACTTTGTAAGGCTACTGTTGATGAGTGTTATGCAAATAAACTTTATCATTGCTATTATTTCATTTTTGGGCTGTATTATTTTTTGATTTATTGTTTAGTTTATACTGTTTATTCTTTGAGCAATTATTCTTATTTTATTTTACTTAGTTTTTGTGAGTTTCTATTTTTGAATGCTTTTGTATCCTCTTTCACTCCTCTCTTCTCCCTGGGGGTCCCACAGGGCTCAGTTTTAGGCCCCCTTTCTCTTCTCTCTTAGTAGCTTCTATTGGTTCCATACTTATGAAGCTTGAAATTTCACTTCACTGTTATGTGGACCAAGATAGATCTGGGTTCCTTGGCCCAGTATATTATATTGCAAACCAAGGGGTCAAAATGGACATTGACAGTCAGATCAGGGCAGTGCTTAAATCGAGCTTTTACAATTGAGGGAACTGGCTAAAATAAAGCCAGTTCTTTCTAGGCAGCACTTTAAGACAATATCTAATGCCTTTGTCACCACTCAGGTGTTAGTGGCACTGCCATCACTGCTGCCGTAAATCCTTCAACTGGCACGTGTAACTATGAGCACATTTCTCCCATTTTAGCCAGCGAGACATCTTTATCCATGTTTTATAGCTTTCATTTATTTATATTGTATTTTGTGTGGATTTTATGTCTCACGTGAGCTGGCATGTTATGTCTTATTTATTCTTCTGTAAAGCACTTTGGTCTGTTGTGGTTGTTTTAAAGTACTTTTAAAAATAAAGGTGGTATGGTACGGCATTTTAATTTTATTACACTTTAGTCACCATTTTCTCTTTTAAGTGATTCATCTCATTTTTGACCTTGTCCCCATTTGTTTCTTTTTCATTTTGTTCAGAAAGAACAAGGTTTT
Source organism: Pterophyllum scalare (assembly GCA_024447675.2). Lineage (NCBI taxonomy): Eukaryota > Metazoa > Chordata > Actinopteri > Cichliformes > Cichlidae > Pterophyllum > Pterophyllum scalare. Next base: position 26,626 of record JAMQGT020002523.1, read on the forward strand.
GCAGTTACTGATCCTCTTTCACAGCAGACATTGTGACACATTGTGGCAGGTAAAGTACAGTTGTAAATATCAAAATATTTATGCTGGGTAATGTTCATGCTGGCTTGCTGTCACAGACTTATTTAGATGCTTATAGACAACAGCACCACTGATCATGTTTTTACCTTCTTTTTTTTTATTTATTCACCTTGAAAACAGAGAAGGGCAGTTTCAAGTTAAGATCTACAGTATTTCAGATGAAATCATATGATTTTCTCTAGCAGATGAGGCTGCCCTGATTAAAAGGGTTATTTCTTTTCTTTTTTCTTTTTTTTTTTTACATTTATCCTTAATATAATGTGAATGCTTAATGTACTGGATATATATATTTTTAATTATGTTTGGGCAAATGGGTGATTGGAAGTTCTAAGATTTCTGTGAAAGATTTAATGCTGCTTCTTTTTCCCTGAAGGAAGGCTACTTCCATGCTGAATGTACTAGTGTTGCCAGTTTATTGTGAAGCTAAAACTAATATTTTGCAACAAGAGTTCACAAAGTGTTATCATGGTGAAGGCTATGATGTTGAGCTATTTATGTTTGTTCAACTTTTTTATGTTTTGTAGACTGCAATTTAGGATCCAGCTGAACTATATCTCTTTATACAAAGATATGTGCTCTGATATTTTGAAGACCCCATTGTGAATAAGCTGTTAGCTGAGTTATTGAACAGTACATTTTTCTTAAGGAGATCTTGCAGCCAGTCAGTAGCATGTGGACAGATGCTCTACTGTGGATAGAGATTGCCCTCTGCTGGTTGAAAGGTAGCCCAAAGGTCTTCTGCACTTTGGAGGACATACTATTATCTTTATCTATAGCAGTCATAAGAGATTTTTCCCAGTAGCTTCATCATCAGTGGTTCAAGGTGATAAAATCTGTCTTCATTTTCCCCCCTAAACTGAGGACCTCATACTTCTTAAACCTGTGACATAATAATATATAAAAAAAGGGTATGAAGAGTTTTAATAATAATAAAAATTTTATGACACAAAAATACGTTTTCAGTGGCCCTAATCCTCTTCTGTAGTAAGACGACTGAAACTTCTTATTTCAGAAAAATATCAGGACTGATCCATCGGAGGGTCTTGCTTCCATCCTGGCATCCTTTCTTCCTGTGCCTGCCAACTCCAAGCTGCCCACATGCCACATACAGCAAACACAGCAGACTGGCCAGGGTAGCTTGATTATTCATCCTGAGAACAATTTGTGCTGAGAGGTCACTGAATGTCACTTAACACAAAGTAATTTAAGATTATGCCCTATGTGAACGCAAAATAAGTTACGATTCTAAAGGTATAAACTGTGTTTAGTTGCAATTTTTTTTAAAAAAAGAAAAGAAGTAACAAACCAACAAGTAAACAAACAAACACCCAAAACAAAAGGAAACATGACAAAAAAGAAAAAAGAGTCAAATTTGAGTCCTTTTAACAGAATGCATACTTTTACTAGTAAACCAGTAGAAGTCATGATAGTCTTGATGTTGAAACTAAAGCACTTTAATGTTATTTGGTAATTGTTTTTCCAGAAATAAAAGGATGAAAAGTTCATTGGGAATATGTCCCAGGTTAAACTTTTCTCCTTGTGGTGCCTTGAGAGCTGAGGGCCCAGAGGAGGGGTCTGCCTTATCTTGATTGGTAACCATAACCTCATTAAACCATAACCCCACTCACCATATGTAGATGCTTCACTTATGTGAAGGCGCTTTGGTGCATTTCCTATGTTTAAAGTCTTCTTTATATTAGTAGAAGGCAATTAAAGTTCAGTGTACTGATTTATTGATGCTGATGTATGAAAGCAAAAGCAGCATTTAAAACTCAAAGCTATTTAACAGCTAATAAATCCGCAACAGTGGATCATATATTATAAAGTCTGGCATTATGAAGACTAACACAGCTGCTTTTATTTATTGAACCTGCAATTATTCTAATGCATAATGTTTAGAGGAAATAGATAGATAAATGTCAGCAACACTCAAAATGACAGGAGGCATAATCAGACAGAGCAAATATAGGCTCCTGTGTGGGTGAGCAGCATCTTTCATTTGTATCATTTAGCTGGATTTAGTTAGATGTAGCGTAAAATGTAGGGAAAGATCAGGAAAAACTGTGACATCATTGCTTAAACTTGGAATGCAAAGATCATCCTTTAATATAAGAAATATATATGCATTCAGTAATAATATAGTATATACATTTCACTGATGGAGGCATTAGATTATAATACTGAATTCAATACAACGTAACACTGAAGAAAATAGTCACATTAACCAATTATATCTAAAATCTGCATTATCTTAAAGTAATCAAATTACTTTCGCAATATCTAATCACGTTACTTATGATTTTTCTTCCCAATTATAATAGTCACCCATTTTCTCAGCATCTAACATTGTTTGAAGTCATAAAACAAACAGTGTTTATCACTGAGCTGCTAAATTAGAACAAAGACACACATTTAAAATGTAATCTAGTTAAAAACGCAATTTCCCCCAGAAATATCAGCATAGGCAAAGAAAGCTGCTTACACTGGGTTATATGACTCGCATTTGTAACACTGCTCCCCAGTTGCAGACAAGATAAAAATCTTGTGTGGCAACAGCTTTAAATATTAAATACCTGCAGGTTTGAAGTCGCAGTCCAAGAAAAAAAAACGCAGTACATCAAAAGCTTGCCAAATCAAAATCAGTTTGGGGTCAAACCGTCTGCGAAAGTGAAGCGGAGAAACTATCCTGCTGATTATGTGCAGAGTTTGTTGATTGGACTGCATGTGTTAAAACCGTGAGTGGGCCGGGGGGGTGTTGCAGTGTTTTCTTCTACTACAGTCGGGCTACAATCGGCCGAACACTTGCGGAAACAGGACTTCTGTCCTCTGCGATCCTGCACGCTTAAAGTTGGACACTCAAGGAATTTTCTTGCGTCTGTTCGAAAAACTTGTCCGTCCAATCCGTGTGCAGCTCCTGCACAGTGGCTCCTCCTCTCCCTCTCCCTCTGCCTGCTCCCACATGTAACGTTATCGCTGCCTGTCTGTTGCATTGTCTCATTGGGGACGCAGCGCACGGAGTCCAGCGGTGCGGTCAGCGCCACTGGACCTGCAAGCTTTAAAGTGACAGAAAAAAATGGATAACGTCGACAGGAAATTAAACCTGGGATAACATGAGTCATGGCTCGTTGATGTTTCTTCGGTCTGCCGGTGGATTTATTAATTCTAGCCCTGTGCCAGTCAGTGCGCCTGCCTGAATCTGTAGGCTGCATGGCACATTACGAATGGACAGAATCAGCAGAGATCTTTAATGATGCGTTAAATCAAGCTGGTGCTATGCTGAGATCACTCATCCGGACCTGTGTCACTCTACCTGGTGCTGGACCCTAGCCCGTTCATTCCTCTTTATCCGTTGCCCGGTAACTGAGCGGTGGTCAGCGGTGCGCCCCGAGGAGGATGGCCGCCCGCCGCGGCTGCGTGAATTCGCTCTGGTCGGGAACCGAGCGCGTCCGCATCGGAGAGCGCCTCAAAGCAACGCTGGCCGGGGTGCTAGAGCTGGAGGTGCTCAGGTGCAAACACCTGGAGATGGTAGACGCTGCTCTGGAGGATCGAACGCCCGTTGCCGCCAACGCCGAGGAGCCACGGGCGGAGGAAGGGAGAGGGACCCCGGAAAGCGCCGCCTTGGATGCCGAGCATGGCTCTGCGACATCCCGTAGGCAACAGGTCAGTCAGTGCATCTGTCAGCTAACAGGCCGGATCGACATACAGATGATTAAATATGAATGTGAGGCTGATGGTGATCTGCCAAAAAGCCAGTCCCTCTGCGACTCAGTAGACAGATTTTATCGCTGCCTTGCGGCGCACGGCTGTGCGGAGAGCTGAATACCCAATTGAATGAGATGGTGCCAGAGACCAAGCCAAGCATGCAGCCCGATCATCACATACAGCTGCAGCAGTGTGTGTGTGTGTGTGTGCGTGTGTGAGACTGTCACATGGAGCAAATGTCACTGAGGTCAGGGAACTCGGACCAGCTCCGGTCTGGCTCTGTGCCCTGCCTCATGGTTAGAAAAAAAGAAACATGTGGCGCTCAAATCAGGTGTAGGTTTTAATACACAAGCCAGCGACCAGCAGTGCTGCATTTTTTGGCTCAGGATCATAAGCTCATTGGCTCTAAAGGTCACTTTGGCTCTCCGTTTGCATTCAGAATTACTCTGATCACATTATAAATGTGCTCCTTCACTGTTTGTCTAAAAAGTGTAGTTCTTATCTTATAGTATGAATGCCTGAATGTTCCAGTGGAGTGTGACTAACCCAAAGAGGCTTAGGCTGTCTCTAAACACCCATTTAAACCTTTTTCCCAAACCTGCCCTGAAACGGATATGCAGGTCTTTTGTGTGGAGAATGTGGGTTGACATGTAGACTGATACAGGAGGACAGGATGAGAACAGGTCTCATCCTGAGGCACGGGGCCCTGAGCTTTAGCTGGTCTGCTCAGTGATTGGTGATCTACATTTGAAGCTGAGAAGTCATCAAGATGTAAAATCTACCAGAAATGAGATGATTAAGATGATTGTGGGTGCACCCATCACCATCAGTGTTTTTTTAAGAATCATAATTAATGTAAAATGGCGATGGGCAAGAAAGGGCATAATTTTAAGTGGAGCAGGGATGATTATTGGTATAGCCAGAAACATAATGATGAAAATATTAGACATGCCCACTGTTTCAACTTATTAAATATGAGGATTTTCTTTGTCTTACATATTTTGGTTTTGGACTGTTGGTTGAACATGACATTTGAATACAGTCATGTACTAGAAAACATTAAGTTGATGGAAGGATATTTAATGCAGTGACTCGTTTCATAGGGCACAAGTTTCAACACTTTTCTATAGCAGTCACAACCATTTTCTAACAAAACAATCCTCTTTCCACCATTAAAATTCAGCCGATTCATAAGCAAAAGTAATCAGAACCTTATCTATGCATTGCACATAAAGTGTTATTTTATAATAAATAAGAGCACTATGGATTGTGCCTGGAACATTTCCAGGCTTAACAAACAGTTCAGGGTCAGGTTGGATTTTGAACAAATGCCAAATTTAAGCAAATTAATCTATAATGAAAATAATACATTGTTTCAGATCCAGAGAGCAGCTTTTTCTGTGGTTATACAGCACTAGGTCTGCATAACATTAACCTCCACTGCACAGATGCCTAGTTTCATGAAAACAGAGTGTTTGCAAAAGTGATTTTATTGTACATACTGTACATTATGTGCAGACCTGTCATGGATCATCTCTGGATTATTTCCATGGTCTGCTGGGATATAAAACAAAGCCACTGACAGGTACATTAATAACATTCATTCTGAGAAAGTAACAAATGCCTCATCACGGTCGCTTTGCCCAAACTGTTATTAGGCTGTGAATATGTGTTCCTGATAGCAGTAAGCAGTATTAGTCAGCTGCCTGCAGCATATTAATACATGTTCTGTTAAAGCCAGGCTACAGCTGAGGTCACCTCTGCAGAATATTGTATTTATTTGCCAAAGTGATATGAAATCGTTTCCCAGAATAGGCTGCAGAGGAGAAATGGAAAAAACTTGAAAAAATCAGTGAAGGGAGAGAATTTTGCAGTCCCATCTGAGAGAGGGCATTCTCATAAATGCGCTGCCTTCCTCGCCACCCACCCACCCAACATCTCCTCTGTACTTCCTCCCGTGGTGCTGCGAAATCCTGTGGCGAGGCCGAGCAGCATTACTCATTCTCACCTCTGAAGGGTGCAGCAGAGCAGGCAAGCTGGCATGCTGCCCTTTGCCCCGGCTGGCCTTCACCAACACACCAAAAAATATTTGCATAAAAGGAAACAAATTGCCATCCTTGTTGTTGCAACAGTGACCACATGTAGCTGAAACACTGCAGCAGATGGAGAGTGAACAAGGAAGAGAAAGCAGACGTTTACCTGCTGCTTTATTTACTAGAATCAAGGTGAAGTTTTATACATAAACCTATTATATTCATTTCCCTCTTTTCACCGCTCATTACTTTGAAAGTCACTGGTTGTTCAGCCTTTTTTGCCAGCCAAGGATTTGGTGACTCATAACATAATGTGCTCTAGCGCAGCACTGGATTCTTTTCCTTTTAAAAAAAAAACAAAAAAAAAAAAACTCTAGAAATATGATTCACATTTTTTTCTCTCTAATAGCAAAAAGAGGAGGACAGAAGTCAGAGCTGCACACATCAGGATTATGGCTGTGGCATCATCTGTGCTGAAAAATGCAGTTTAAAGTGAAACAGTATTTTTAAAGAATGAAAGCTTTTCAACAAAATATCTTTTCAGCAAACAACGATTCTCCAGTATGGAAAGAAACTGCATTTAATTTGCATTAATACTATGAATAATTCAGATATGTGCAATCTGTTGTATGAATAGAACAAGCTGCGAGTTATTGAGCCTTTACAGAATGATTTGCATAAAGTTTTTGGATTTAATATAGAAAGTAGAAGAAAACTTATGGGCCTTCAAAATGAACATCAAGGCCATGCTGGTGGAGTCCCACTTGTTGCCATTCAGTGTTTAAAAATAAAATTCTCCTCGCTGAACATAACACATCGAGAACAGGAGTGGGAGGAGGAGGGAATATGCTGCAGAGCTTTAATTAATTTGCATATACAGCAGGACTGCAACGATTAATTAATAGAGAGAAAATTAATCTGCAGTTATTGTACTAAGAAAATGCTTGTCAAATGTGGATATCAAACAGTTTTTTTTCTTGTCTTTAGGCTGTAGAAACCTGAATATCTTTGAGTTTTGTTCTACTGGTTGGGCAAAAAGCAACTGAGGTTGCAACCTTAAACCTTCATGAAATAGAAATTTTCATTTTACACCAATTTTATATGTTTTAAAGATCAAACAGCTAATGAGTTAGTTAAAAAAAAAAGAATAATTGCTAGAATAAGAAGTGCTCACATTGCTGTGTGTGCGCTCATTGAAGGCAGCCTGTCTTGTAATTAGGTTTGGAAAGCATCATCTTACATGGGGAGTCACTTGTGGAGTGAGACAGCTTTTGTCTCCCTCTCTTTGTGCCTTGGGGTCTCTCTGAGAAGAAAAAGTGTGTAATATTGATACTTGTACGTGCTCCTTAGAAAGGAATTACCTGAAGGTTTTAGAAAAGCTGGGTGAAGATGAAGAGTCAGAGTGTGGGCTGTCTTTACATTTCAATATCATATTAATAATGTATGAAACAATAAATAGCGCGCCGTGCGAGTACTTCACACCAATCGCTCGCTCTGTCCTACACCACTTGACCAAATTATTCTGCCTCGACATGGCAACCGCTGCAATTTGTTCTTGCTGATGACATAATGCACCTATTAAGAGGAAGTGTATGGCCTGTGCAGCTGCAATCGCTGTAGCATTACTATCCCTTCGACCCATACATTTTCTACATGTTGCTCCACAGGGGCTGCACTCCTCCCTCACATGCAGGACTATCACATTACAGAGCTCTGAGCAGACCATCACCCATTTCTCCGATGATTTGATCATGAGCTAGTCACTGTGTAACATTATACCCCACAGTGTGCAATGCCTTGTGCTGTTGTCATAGGTTTGTTGGAGATGTGTACACTTTCAGGGGACTTTTAAAAGTGTATTTCATACCTTTACATTGGCAGAATAAGTTAGTGGTCTTTTAAAATGCAGAAATCTTCAGATCATACATAGGAGTGGAAATTACACCAGTATTGAACTGTGTGTGTGTGTGTGTGTGTGTGTGTGTGTGTGTGTGTGTGTGTGTGTGTGTGTGTGTGTGTGTGTGTGTGTGTGTGTGTGTGTTTAGGCTGAGAATGAGTTAAATATTTCGCCAGGCCTGTTGTGCTGTTGTGGGTCTGTGTGGGAGGAGAAGTGAGCGAAAGTTAGAGAGCGAGCAGCTGTAGCTATGGTGAGTAGAGGGTGGTTGGCTTGAAAGATATTATAGCAGAAGGGGTGGGGGGTTTGTTAAGGGGAGTGTGGGGGAGGTGGGGGTCCCTCAAGATGCTCTTCTCTCTCACCCGGCAACCGCTCGCCCTCCTCCTCACCTCACCTCACTCTCCCTTCACCGCCTTCACTTCACTCAGTGACTCACTCTGTTATTTCTCTGTCTCTTTTTTTGTCCCTCTCCACTTAGTTTTGGTCACCCACTCAGCCACGACTCACTGTAGATTCACAGGGAAAAAAAAAAAGAGTGAGGAGGGGGGACAGGATCTCACAGAGCTGAGAGGAAGAGATAAGCCGAAGACTGGCCAAAGTCTAAAACTCACACACTTTTTCCTTCCTTCTTTCTTTCCTCCACAGTCCATCCCCCCTTTACCTTCTGCTGCTCTGGCAGCTCTTTGTTACGTCATCTGTCTTCTCCCATTATTCCCTGAATCCCCCTCCTCTCCTGTCACCCCAGTGAGTCACTACCTGCATTGTTTCCTCAGTAACAAGAGGATTGATCAGCAGCACCACTCACAGTGTTTCTGTTGACTGGGCCTGATCACACTAATGCAGGAGCTTTTGGCTGCTGTCCTAAAGGGATGGGTAGGGGATTTGGAGGAGGGTGACGGGGGGGCTGAGGGGGTTACTCTACAGAGCTTTTACTAATCTGGGAAATGGAGGCACTTTGCTAACTTGATGGAATGATTGTAATTCTTCTTGTTGTGGTGTGTGAGGCCTCATTCCCGACTGTTCCAGTAAGTGTGGTGTGATGTCATTGGAGCATGTTTCAGGTAAATGATATTTGTATGTTCAGCACTGGTGGAAAGCATACTTGAGTGCTTGAAACCACCTAACATTATTTCTTCTTCTACCTTACTAGAGTTCAGAGTAATAAATTGGAGTTTTTGTTGATACTACACTATTTTGATCCAACCTTCTTCAGGGTCTTCCTAAAAACCACAAGCTGAAACACACTGGTCAAGAAATAAAGTTCTTTATACAACAAGTGTTGCAAGAGTTTTGACCTCTGCATACTTTTTATCCCCCCTAATCATCTTGGAAGGAGATGGTGATGTACCAGAAACCTCTACTTTGCATCCATTGTTAAAGTGTTAATAAAGCAGCATCTAGTGGGATCTTTTGCATAAGTAATAATCTGATCATCTCATTCTATATGAAGCATTATACACTCACTGGCCATAATGTGAATCTCCCATTACACCACGTCCCAAAGGTGCTCTATTGGCTTGAAATCTGGTGACAGTGGAGGCCATTTGAGTGCAGTGATCCCACTGACATGTTCATTAACCAAGTTTGAGATTATTTGAATATTGGGCATGGCACATTATCCTGCTAGAAGCAGACATCTGAAGATGGGTAGACTGTGGTCATAAAGGGATGGACATGGTCAGCAACAATACTCCGGGAGGCTGTGTGGGGTTTAAAAAATGCTCAGTTGGTACTAAGGGCCCCGAAGAGTGCCCCCATGATATCCCCATTACACCACCACCAGCAGTCTGAACTACTGATACAAGGGATAAAATGCTTTTATGCTATTAATGCCAAATTCTGACACTGACATCCAAATGGACCAGAAGCAGAAATCCAGACTTATCAAACCAGGCAGCATTTTCCAATCTTCTATTGTCCAATTTTGGCGAGTCTGCATAAAATGTAGCCTCAATTTCCTGTTCTTGGCTGATAGAAGTGGCACCCGGTGTGGTCTTCTGCTGCTGTAGCCCATCTTTTGAGGTTTCATGTGCTGCATGTTCAGAGATGCTCTTCTGCTTACCTTGGTTGTAAAGAGTGGATATTTGAGTTACTGTTGCTTTGCTATCAGCTCAAAGTAGTTTGGCCATTCACCTCTGACCTCTGACATCAAAAAGTCATTTTCACCCAGAGAACTGCAGCTCACTGGCTTTCAGACCATTCTTGGACTTGGACAGTTCGTCTTGGCCTTGTCAACATGCCTAAATTGCTGCCATGTGATTGGTGAATTAGATTATTTGAATTAATGTGTAAATGAACAGGTGTACTTAATGAAGTGGCTAGTGAGTGTGTATTAACCAAAGAGTTACTTATGATAGCTGATATTTAGTCTCTAGTTTTACTTCCAAAGTTGAATTAGAAAGAAGGTAAGTACTTCATCCACTGTTTCTTATTGATGGTGGGTGGTTCAATACCTGCTCCTCTAGATAAGCATGCTGGAATGGCACTGGGCAGAATTCTGAACCTCAAACTGACCCCCAAAGCGTGTGTGTGTGTGTGTGTGTGTGTGTGTGTGTGTGTGCGTGTGTGTGTATGTGCGTGTGTGCGCATGTGTGTGCGCGTGTGTGCATGTGTGTGTGTGCGCATGTGTGCGTGCGTGCGCGTGTGTGTGTAGCTTGTAGAGTAAAAGCAGTTTGGAGGTCAATAAGACTGAAACAGTTTGATTTCCAGTTCATCCATGTACTTCAAGTTTGCTGCCTTCATATCTTAAGGGACAGTAAATTAATATTACTGACTTCTGGTACGACTTCTGGTAAAATCATGTCATGATCATGTTTGCTGTATATTATCCACATTGAGCATATAAACTGCAACTGGCTTACTAATGCATAATAAAGTAACATTATTTTATGCTCGCAGAGCTTTAAGGATATTTAATGAGTCTGTAAAGTCTGTTGTGACTGCAGTTTTAATCCTTATCTCTAGTTTATCTGTCTGTATGAATGCTCTAAATGGTCTCCTCCTGTTTTTGTTTTTTTTTTCAGGCTCATTCTCCCTCTAATACTTCCTGTCAGAGCAGCCCAGAGGACTGTGGGGGTAATTCAGGGGATGGGGCAGCTCATCTCTCATCAGGCAGAGGGAATAATTCACGTTGGTCCACTCTTTCCTGGGACGCCCCATCTGACTTGCTCTCTCCCCCAACCCCGGACCTCAATGGCATGGTCCCTCTAGACAGCGACTCCAGACCTAGTTCAGGTAATTACACACCTGACACTTGAACACTTGTTTTCAGGGGTTTGAACGACAGAGGGCTGAGACCACAGCACTGAGCTGTACATTGACCAACCGTTTCTCACCTCCCGACAGAACTAAAACTCACCTTGAGAAATTTTCCATCAAACATTAACCACATTCTTTTTACTTTTGTTTGCTTGCACTCTGTGTGACTCAGCACTGACTCACTCAGTTTCTCTGTTGCTGTCAACCTTTTTTACCCTATCCTCAAACTCTTATCCGTTCTCTGCTCCCTTTGCCTCTGAAAGCGTTTCTTGGCCAGCTATCTCACCTACTTTTCACTCCACTATTGTTTACTTTCTTTCTGAGGAAACTGGAAAATCTATCAAACTTAAAGCACCTAAACCTAAACATGAAAATAAATTTTTTCATAAAGTCAAAATGAATTTCATATATTCATCCTTTAGTCAGTAAAAAATAAAATTTCATGTCATACTTCAGGTGAAGCCAAAGATCCTGCACTGTGACACCTTTCTTCTGGAATTTTTATGAGGTTTGAGTTTCTATAGGTGACGGTAGCTAGCTTTTACTGACTCACCCATTTATCCAGATACAGAAAGGATTGTCAGTCTTTCAGAAGTACTGATATTTCTGCTTTGACTCATAAACTGTGGTCTAAGCTTCGTATAAATCACAGTGAGAGACAAATAGAATTTGACAGCTAATAAGGCCCCACTCACAGTGCAGGCTGACAAAAGCAACTGAACCTTGGAGTCAGGTATTCCACATAAGGAGATGAGATTGGAAGCGTGGACTGTAGAGATGACGCTGTCTTAAAATAAGGCTGTACCATATCTGGCTAGCTGATGAAGTCTGCTCATTTTAAGAAACTTCCACATGACCTTGAAAGAAACATTTTAGAGGTGCAGGGAGCAGAAAAAGGCTGCAAAAGTCATTCTGAAGCTCTGGGTGTTCATTATCTGTAATGTGACTGCCTAAAAATGGATAAAATTCAAGGCTGTTGCTACTTTTCAAAAGAGTGGGTGTCTTGTAAAGGTCACAGTAAGAGCACAACATACACGCTTGAAAGAGGTGAAAAAGAACCCAGAGCATATGCAGAAATTGCTACAGTTTGCTAAATGCTGTGGTTCACTATGAGAAGAAGAGTAAGGGTGTTAATGGAAATAGTTGGCGTCATGAGGGAAACCACTGCTCTCCAAAAACCACTGTTTACAAAACAGCACCTGGATGTTCCACAGCATTTCTGAGCTATGCTCTGTGGGCAGATGGGACAAAAACTGGCAAAACCTTATGGCAAAAATATGCATAATGACGTTTGGAGGAAAAAGGGTACTGCACACCATGATTAGAACTTCTTTCCAAATGCAAAGCATAATGGTGGGGATATCTTTTGTTTAGAGACACACATTCACTGAGGGAACAGTTCATTTAAGAGAGGGGTGTTTAATCAAGACAAATGGTCCAAAACACCTCCATATTGCTCATATTTCATGAACAGCTACATGAAACATCTAATACAGCTTAAGATAGAATAGAATAGAATAGCTTTATTGTCTCTGTAAGCAAAGCAAACACTGAAAATTAGGAATGCAACTCCAATATGGTGTTTAAAATAGAACTATCCAGCCATCCATCCATTTTAAAAAAATAAATAACATAGATAAACTATAAATATTTAAAATGGAGAGAGCAGCAGGATAGCAGCCCGAGTTAGTTATTAGTGCAGACATTTATCGATACATAGAAGTGTTCAGGGCACAGTTTATTGATTTTAGAGCTGCATGTAGTTCAGATTCATTTTCTTTTCCTGTCTGCACTGTCAGTGATATGTCACTATGTTCAAACTTTGTTTAGTCAGATTATTTTCTCCATATTTGTGAATTGTTGATATAGAAAACAGAAATTTCTAGGATAAGATCTGCTAGCCATTTTCTTTTTTAAAAAAGCTACTGTGTAAAAGTGAAATACAAAGTAGCAAAATCAGTGATATGCATCCATCATTTTCTGCTTATCCAATTCAGAGTCGTGTTGGGGCTAAAGTCTGTCCCAGCATTCACAGGGCGAGAGGCGGGGTACACCCTGGACAAGTTGCCAGACTCACAGGGTTAACACAGAGAGACAGACAACCATACATGCTCACATCCGTACCTATGGCTGATTAGAACTGACAATTAACCTAACATGCATGTCTTTAGACTGTGGGAGGAAGCTGGATCTAGAGAGAACCTGCACAGGAACAAAGAGAACATGCAAACTCCACAACTCCAAAGTGGAAATTCAAACAGAGGACCTTCTTGCTGTGAGGCCACAGTGCTAATTTTTATTTAATATGAAGGTGCATTGAGACTTACACTGACTACAAGGGCCCCTGTTATCAGTCCACAAAATAATAATTTAAACAAACATATACAACAAAACTATATGAGGGGATTACACTTATTCCTGGGTGTAGGCCCAGGAATAAGTGTAATCCCCTCATATAGAGAATAATATGTGACATAATGGGTGGTTTATTACACTACAGTCAGTAAGGTCTGGCTTACATCACTAGCACCTCTGCACATTTTTGTTGAGCACTTGTTGCTTGATGCCTATTTTACAAATGTCAACATTTCTTTTTTCAAGGTTTCTATTCAGTGAGTGGGAGCTCCCTGTCAGACTCTTGCTACTCTGTGTCCAGTGATGCTGCCCATGGAGGACCGATGCCCCCTGCCAGACCCCTGAAGCTCTGGGAGCAGGCTCCTGTGTCTGCTGACAACACTGACCTCCTGTGGTCAGAAGGTGCAGTGCAGCTGCAGCCACCTGTACTCCAGGACAGCCAAGAAGACGCTGAACCAACAGAAGAAACACCAGTTTCTGGTGAGTTGGTGCAAACAATAGATCCATGTCTTGTAAATCAGATATGAAGTTTCTGCAATTAGTGAAACAGGCTTAACAAAAAGTCCACTGAAGTTTATTTTTTTCCTCTGTCTCTTACAGTCCCAAATGACCTTGAAGTAACTGGTCTGAGCTTCCTGTCTGAACTTTGCTCAGGACTTGGCAGATTCCCTTATTTCTTTCCTTCTCCCACTTCTCAACCCTTCATCCTCCTCATCCACCGCCTCCCAAAATTTGAAACTTCAGCTTGAACCCCGCTACTGCACAGACCTGATGTCCCGTCGGACCAAAGAGGTTTACTCTTACCCTAGCCCACTGCATGCTGTTGCCCTCCAAAGTCCCCTCTTCACCAACCAGAATCAAGAACAGTCAGCATCTGTGAGCCCAGAAGGACACCAGCATGATGAACCAGTAGAGTCAAACACTGACACAACTCTGCCTCTTCAGCCTCAGCATCCTCCCACTTTGCCCTCCTTCACACAGTTAGAGCAGTACATCTCTCGACTGGCTCGACAGTACCACAGTCGGGCAAAATCCATCTCTGATCTCACTTCACCTGCTACCCCTGGGCCAATCACGCACAGAGGCCTTTGCACCCCTGGCAAAACTCATGGCTCCACTCAGTCCCTCTCTGCCTTTGAGAGCCGCAGCACACCCTCCACCCAGCCAGGAGTCAACATCACACCCTCTAAGTCACTGCTAGGGAACTCAGCCAGAGTCAGCCTCAGCACCACAGGGAAAAAGGGCACCAGGAATTCAATCAACCTGGGAAACCTGCCTTCAGCAACAGGAGAAGACTTGAACATAAATCTGCATCTCAACCTCAACTTGAATCTGACTCCTGGTTTAAATTCTGGTCATAAGCTGATGGACAATCCCAGAAACGGAGCTCCAAGGAGAGACTTTGCTGCAAATTCCACTGCTTCTGCTTCATCACATTCTTCTGCTACGCCCACCCCGGCAATGAGATCGCGTCCTCGCATTTCAACTTGTCCAAGCAGCCTGAGCCACCGCAGTTCCCTTGAGGTCCCTTTGGGGTCTGGAACCAGTTCTGGGTTTGGGTCATCAGTTTTCTGTCGTTCTCTAGACTGGAGCAGCGGTGCTCCACCTGAGACTGGACAGTCAGTGTTTGGTACAAATGCAGGATCAGCTCCTGGATCTCAGCGGAGCAGCTTGATCCAGGAGTCCAACTCCAGTCCAAAGCTAAGTGAAGACTCGCCCATGGTGGAGGAGATCTCCCGCCTCTCTGGCCTGTCTCGAGCTGTTGTAGTCGGACTCATGGAGCAAGGTGTGGAGCTAGATATTGACTGCTTCCAAACAGATACTGCAGGTGAGGTGAGAGGCCACAGTAAAACTCACCTGACAGCCCAAACAGATCAGTCACATGACTATACTAGACTAACAGACTTGAATCCCCAGAGACCAATACAGCTGTCTCTCAGTGTCACCCATTCTCCACAGTCTCAGTCCAGCCTCACCCCTCCTCTCTCCCACTCCAACAGCCCCATACATCCCTACCAATCCATGCATATTCCCTCTTCCCACTACTCCTCACACGGTCACTACCAACAGACATCTGACCTTCCCTCCTCCACAGCCTCCTCACCTGCCTCCCGCCCTACTCCAAGAGGTCGCTCCCCTCCACGCCCTCTCCAACCATCACCCATGGGGGCGACCCCCTCTCTGTTTTCCGACGAGATGCACCATTCCAGTGCTCCCTGCCCCGCACCAATACCAGGACCTCTCCTTTTGAGCATGGTGGAATCCAACCAAGAGGCGGGTCACTTCGGCAGAGTAGTGCAGGAGGTGAGGGTAACAGCAGACGGAAGAGGGTGGAGGGTGACGGGCTCTATAGAGGAAAACATGCCTCCCATAAGCTGATCAGAGCAGCAACAGTTAGCAGTTATGCAAGGAGAGAAGACTACAGCTCAGTTTGGGGTGAGCAGGAGGAGAAGTCACGAGTAGCTGCCCACACACCCAAGAAGTCCTCCAGCAAACTCTGGAGGGGCTTTGAGGGACGCCTCTGGGGCAAAGAGTCTGAAAATGAAAGGGAGGAGATGGACAGAGCAGAATATGGCTATGGCTGGAGAAGGAACAGTATGGGAAGCTGGAGAAGGGAGCACCGGAGGGTAAAAGCGTCTAGCAGTGGTGACAAAAGGCCAAAAGTAGACAACTCGCCCATCTTCTCAAAGAAGAAAGGTAAAGAGGATGGGGAGAGACGCAGCTCAAGCCTCAGGCTTTCTAGGCGGGCTCTGTTCAGGAGTGAATCCCAGGGCTTGCTGGTACCTCGGAACCACAGTGAAGAGCCCACAAAGCGGCCACACTGGGTCTCCTCCTTGGATGTGGGGCATGGTGGCATGGGAATCAGCAAAGACGAAGGGGTCAGGCTACTGAGAGCGAAGGAGGAGGACAAACGTTTATCTTCCACTGCCAGCCTCTTTAACCTTTCTCGTTCTCAGAGCCTAGAAGGCAGCTGCCATTCACTCTCTCCTCTCTCCTCCCCTTCATTTTCTCCTTCCCCTCCTCCACGGCTGCCGCTCCAGCGTTCCCGATCACTGAGGGATTTGGGAAGAAAAGTGTTTGGCTCAATGAGGTCACTGAGCCTCAAACAGAAATCATCCAAGAAGTGACCGCTGTACAATAAGTGAAATGCATCTTTTGCATTATACATTCAAGATACCAGTGACGCTTAGTATTATATTTGATGTTTAAAATAAAGTGCCATCATTTTTGGAGTTTTATGACTGACCGACAGATACACCGGCTCTGTAATACTGGCTATAAGGTATGCAGCTTTCACTCATCTCCAGTGTGGTGAAGTTCCTCTCAGGCACATCATGTCTGTGAAGTTCTGTTCTTGGGTCATTTCAGTCATTGTAGTATTGTTTTTTTTTTTTGTTTTTTTTTTAAAATTAAAACTCTAAGCATAGAAACTTTTTATAACCTCCTCAAAAAGTATGAAATAAATGTGAAATTTCTCCAAACGCGATCTTCAGCATATATGGAACACTTTAAAGCTCAGAGGTTTTTGTATTATAAAACCGTTTATTGTAAATTGTGCACACAGTAGCAAGAAATAGCTATAAAATGCAACATGGCCCTCAGAGAATTGTAATGCCTCCTTTCCACTGATGTGGTGCAGGTGCTGATCTGAAGCTACTTCTGCTTTTTTGAGAAGCACTCCACATTTGGTCAGATTTGAGAACTGGATGTTACACAGGATTATGTATTTGGGGTTAACTTTCACAGGAAGATGATCATGACTGACAGAATCTTTTGAATTAGCCCCTCTGATAGCTACTGAGTGGTTCTATCTGACTCCTGCAACTTTGTAGGATTGCAGCTGTTGGCATCAGCAATGCTCTTTTTTTCGGTGGGAAGTGTGTGGAAGTGCTTCTAGATTAGGCACAGCATCAATGGAAAGGTGGCATCAGTGAAGGAAACATAAATAACCCCTTATTTTGGGGTGAATGAGTCTTTTTAGGATCTGTAAAAGACTACAACCCTTATAAACCCCCATCATTAACAGTGTGTGAATGCCATCCTAAACAGGAACAGTTCTGGGATCCTGTCATAACAGGAAAGTAGCCATTTAAAAATATTGTAGTAATAATGGCTGTAAGAAGCTTCAATGCATAATCATGGATATGAATGTGTACGTGCACACTCCCCTTTTGCATGCTGCTCTGTGACTTGTTAAGTGATTATAGCTATTGTGAGAGTGTGATATTCCTCTTTGATCATGGGCAGTATTGCCACTGAAGTACAATCACATTGGCCAGATTATGACCAAAACTAAGCAAATACTCTTTAACTTGATATTTTGCTCAGGATTTTGAAATGAATATTGAATGATTGAAGTATTGATGAGTTATCCAAGATAAATGTGTGTCTTCTCATGGCTTATGACTAATAAAAGAAACTGATAACTGAATGTGTACTCTAATATTACCTGCACTAAAGACAGTTACTTTTTAGAAAAGGGGTTTGCTAAAAAGATGAATGAAAATGAGCATTATTTTACAAATATTTTTTTTATTGAACAAAATCAAAAAAAAAAATCAACATTCATATCACTGACCAAACAACTGCAATCATGGAGGCAATCGAGTAGTGCATGAAGAGCCTCTTTAGCTTTCAGAAGCATTTTGTGAACTACATTAGACTTGCTGTGTTGCTAGGAAACCAACTTTTCTGTCCTTTCTATTTTCAGCAACGACATCTTTACTTTCCAACTGACTGCTTTCCTGAAATGTGTCTGTTATGTTTACGTCAGTCCTCTCCAAGGAGAGACAGCAAGTCATGTAAACATTCTTGAGTTGTGGTCTACGTGGTCTGAGGTTGATCAGTCTCTCAGGTTGAGGTTTTATCTGGCAAGTTGAGCTGACGGACTAAACTCCATCCCCAGCTCTTCTGGTTTGGTTAATCCCGTCCCCAGAGCAATCCTTCTGGCCGGAGGAAAACATGCCTCGATACATGGCTTTCTCTTTTTGTAACTCCTGATTGAGTTTCTCCTCAGCCCTCTGCAGATACTTCCTCACATTGGCATCTGTAACAGAACAACGTGAGAAAAGACCAGACGAATTATGCTCAAATTACTTTGACCAACTCCACAAGAGTCAAATAACCTTTAGAGAAGTTACCCACTGGGTAACCAACTCACGAATCAGCCCAACATATTTTAATTAAAGACCTTTAACGCAGGACATGCTGAAGGTTCTAACATTTATTACACTGATGACAAGGTCATCAACAGGTCAGCCAGCTTTTCTAAAGCTAAGCTGGCAGTAGCTCAAACATGTTTATGCACCTTTTTTCATGTATTGGTTTTTATAGCAATGTCTGAATGTAACAAAAAAAAGCCATTTGTGGGGGTGGTGGGCTGACGGCAAAACATTGGTGAGTTCACCTTTTAGTGACTAATTTTATGTCCCTTGCATACTCAGACATGGAAATTAAAACAGCAGCATGAAGATACGCAGCTTATCATAGCCAGCATTAAGGTTTTTATCAATTTGTGTTTCTTCTGTGACATCAGACTGCACAGGCCTGTCTTTCCCACGCTTATCAGTGATTTTTAGGCGCTTGTGACCAATGTCAACATTTCCCCGGTTTTCCTTGGATCACTTTTGCTAGTAATAACTAACCTGCATGAACACCCAACAAAGGTCTGCTGTTTTAAGATGCTCTGAGTTAGTCATCCACACATCACAACTTGGTGTTCATCAAATACACAGATCCTTATGATTGCCCATTTTTCCAGCTTCCAGCTAGTGCGACTAATATTTAGTCTCTGTTGCTCTTGGTACTCGGCATCAGAAATACCTGTTGGGCCAAAGATTACAACACCACCTGCCACTAACCAGGGCTGAAGCCCCAACAGACAGCTGCCCAACTGTCTCCCTCTGTGAGAAAATTGTTAAACAACCAAAGTAGAATGTAGCAGCTGACAGGTACGTGGGGCAGTGAGGTTCTGTCAGATTCTGACGAAAAAAATTTAGCATTTGTATGTCAGATGTGTGGACACCAACATCTAAGAAAAGGGTGCCATTGGTGCTAGCAGTGTTAGTCACACTCAGCAAACTAATATGCTGCACGTGCCACATATTTCAGTGACATTTTTAATGCAATTTCCTTAATTTTCTGTTCTTCCAAACAGAGATAGTGGAAGAATCTCCCACCTTGTGAAATCATCTTTTATTTGTTTTAATAGCTTTTCATGCTTTGAGTCAAATAACTGTGTAGGGCCAGATGTTAGTGTAATTCCAAGGTATTTAAAACCTTGCTGGGAGTGTCTACAGGACACAAGATCATTCAGTTGCAATAACCAGATCCTGGTTAGCAGCTTTGCCTCAGAATTGATCTCATTGACTTTGTAGCCTGAAACTGAACCACTGATGTGAAGACAAGGTATTCTGCATAAATAGTCATGTATCATCTACAATAGGGCTATGTTGTGTTGAATACCCCCTTTCACCCATTATACCCTGAATCTGTGGATTCTGCCAGACAGCTTCTCCAACAGGCTCTATGCTAAGAGCAAATAAAACCGGAGACAGCATGTCTCCATGTCTTGTCCTTCATTTGTACTTGAAGATTTCTGAGCAGTAGCCGTTGACTAACTCTGACTGAGCGTCTTAGTAAAAGAACACAATCCATCTGGCAAACTTAGTATTAAAAGCCATGTCCACCCAAATGCTGTCTCAGCATCTAAACTGAGAAGCACTGAACTCATCAATTCCCAGAGACTTATTTTTAAGTTTCTGGATGCTTTCTCTTATTTCTATTTCTGTGATCTGCATGTAGTTAGAAGGCTGTATTCCCCGAGTTAACAGAACTCTATATGTGTTCCTGTTATATTATGCCATTTGATGAACCAAAATGTTTTAGAGTTTAATTAAACCTAACACACTTTTAATTACAGTTCTGGTGATTCCTCCTTTGGTAAAAGGCCCCCCCTTATTAGCAGACTTCAAAATTTTTGATATGCGGGGGGGGGGTATAACTGTCGTCATATGGAGTATTACTTTAACCTGCTCTGAAAGATCATGATGTCTTTACCGTTAGGCTGCTCTTTAGATGCCTGGATGAGGTACTCTTTGGCTGCATCTGCATCTCCCATCTCCAGAGTGGCTACTCCGGCTCTATACAGTGCTTTGGCATTGCCTGGTCGCCACTTTAGCACTCGCAGACTGTACTCCTGCACGCGAGCATAATCAACACTCTTTTTCTGCAGCAAACAGGCTGAAAGACATATAAAGTACATTATTTTAATTTCAGTAAAACAATTGAAATGATTATACTGAGGAATTCATATCAAAGTAGTGACTAGAGGGCAGTTTTTCAAAGAGCTACTTATTCAACAGCTTTAAAAAAAGAAAACATTAACTCAGAATGATACTCTGACACTATTAACAT
Source organism: Pterophyllum scalare (assembly GCA_024447675.2). Taxonomy (NCBI): domain Eukaryota; kingdom Metazoa; phylum Chordata; class Actinopteri; order Cichliformes; family Cichlidae; genus Pterophyllum; species Pterophyllum scalare. The sequence continues at coordinate 47,362 of JAMQGT020002523.1, forward strand.
TCCTGGACTTTAGCTGTTCCTAATCTTTACCTACCAGCAAGGTTGTTGTAGCAGTCCACTTGAGTATTTCTCATTAAAGCCTCCTGTTCAGGAGTGAGCACAGGTGTTTCAGGACCAAACCCTTTCACTGATGTTGTCACATCTGAGTCAATGGTCCGCAGGACCAGAAGAGCACGGTGATAACGACCAATGGCTGAGCGAATGTTCTTGTCCTTATAAAAAGCATTTCCTTCTGTTTTCAGTTGGGCTGCTTCGTCAAGCAAAGCCGAAACCCGCTCAGCAGAGTTTGGTTTGTGTCCAAAGGAGCTCGGTTCTGCTGCTGCTGCCCCCTGTACATCTGAAGTATCTTCACCTCCAGCATCCTCCATCTCTCAGGTGAAGATAATTAGCTATTGAGATGAGAAAGCACATGTGAAAAAGCTTTCTTTATTCTTAAACAGAAAGCCTAAAACACAAAGTGGGGAGCTGTGTTTGAAAAAGATGTGTAGAGACTAAAGAAACATAGTCACAGGCCACTTTGTTAGATACACCTGGTCATTAACACAAAAATCTAATCAGCCAATCAAAATTATAGTATAGATATAATTTTGATTAAATCTCTGAACACACCAAAATAGAAGATTGGAAAAAACAGTGCTGTAACATTGGGACATCAGAATTTGGCATCAACAACATGGAAGCATGGATCGATGCTGCTTTGTATCAATAGCTTTGGCTCGTAGTGGTGGTATAATGGTGCGGGGGAATATTTTCCTGGCAAACCTTGGGCCCCTTAGTGCAGACTGAGCACTAACTGAGTATTGCTGCTAACCATGACCATCTCTTTATGATCACAGTGTACCCATCACAGATCACAGTTACCAAATAATCCACTAGAGCACCTTTGGGAAGTGGTGGAACAGGAGTTTCACATCATGGATGTGCAGCTGACAAATCTGCAGGAACCGTGTGATGCTAGCGTGTCAATGTGGACCAAATTCTGCAACGAAGGTTTCCAGCACCTTGTTGAATCTTTGCCACAAAGAATTGAGGGACGGCAGAGGTGGGTCCAACCTGGCATTAACAAGGTGTACCTGCTAAATTGTAAACATCTGTCTTTTGTGAAAGCAATTTATACTGCCGGTGAATCCATTCCAATGTACCAGATATTTGAGCTGATCCACGTTAATCAGTCAAAAAGGTCTGGACTGACTGATCTAAAAGAGTAGTGTAAACAAAGTTTTTGACACTTCTGCTGTTTCAAATGATTGACATGTTAGTCCCACAGTAAGTCACTTTTTTTTGGGGGGGGGGGCAAGAGCATCAGTTTCTGGTCATTTTACTGCATTTAATTTGATAAACAGTCTACGGTACACATGTGTCACAGCCATTCAAATGTACTATCAGAGAAGTAAGAGCCCTCGAGTAGGACTTTGGGAGTCATTCCGGTGTTATTTCCACGTTTTCCTACTTGCAGCTGCGTTACATGAAACGACACTAACTGGAAAACATCATTATGGTTTTGTATCCACGGTTGAGTCTGTCTATATTTGAAGTACTGCTAAATGGCAACATCATATTCTTTTACTAATCGAATGGTAGAACATTCAGGGTTTGTCGCTACCGCTAACCAAGCTAGCAGCGCCGCCGAGCTAGCTCGCATCCCCGAACTCTAACTCCATAATTCCGGCATGCCCGCACATTTTTTTAAAGACTCGCTACGTGACAGATATCTTTTCATGCATTATCGTACCTTATGCCAGTGAAGCGACAATCCACGGAGAGATACTTCTTTCAGCTGACTTCTTCTTTCATCTTACTTGCTGCCACACGTGCGCTTGCTTGTTTTCCTTTCAAAGGGTTCGCCCACAAACTGCGTGGAGCGTTACTGCCACCACGAGGCCGAAGTGGGAATTCTTCTTCTTCATCTTCTTCTTCTTCTTCTTCTTCTTCTTCTTCTGGTTTCAATGGTGGTTGGCAAACCAGCTTAGAGGTGCACCTACAGGACCGGAGTGTGGATCAGGAGACCCCAGAAGCCTGTTAAACCTGTTCTCCTGTCAAATTTCATCAACTGACCACAAACTTGTGATTCAAACTTTCCTTTTCAAGAAGGTCCTCCAATGTGAGCTTTATCTTCAGCTTCCATCAGTTCCTTCCTGTCCTGGTCATAGGCCCGGTATGCTAACAATACATGCTGAACTGATTCAGGTTCACTGCAGTGCACACACTGTCCGTTTGGATGCTTGCCTATCAACTGCAGAGTGTTATTAAGACCCGTGTGACCTAACCTAAGACGGGTGATTATTATCTCTTCTGTCCGGTTCCTACCCACTCTCTTCCCATGACGAAAATGACTTTGAATATTATAAAGATGCTTTGCTGTGTTGCTGATGTCCCAGTGCTCCTGCCATATTCTTTAGATCTGACTATTAATAATGCTTTTAACTTCAGTTTTGCATAACTGCTGCTGTCAATCAACTGACTGCAATTTCAAGGACTGTTTTTCCAGTATATCCACATCCTCATTTCCTTCCACACCCACATTTGCTGGAACCCAAAGAAACCCAACCTTTACATCCCTATTACACAATCTTTGCAAACTATAATATATTTCATATATAACATCTAATCTGCATGAATTCCCAGATGTAATTCTCATTAGTGCTGACAAACTATCAGATAAATGTACAGGGGTTGGACAATGAAACTGAAACACTTGGTTTTAGACCACAATAATTTATTAGTATGGTGTAGGGCCTCCTTTTGCGGCCAATACAGCGTCAGTTCACCTTGGGAATGACATATACAAGTCCTGCACAGTGTTCAGAGGGATTTTAAGCCATTCTTCTTGCAGGAGAGTGGCCAGGTCACGACGTGATGCTGGTGGAGGAAAACGTTTCCTGACTCGCTCCTCCAAAACACCCCAAAGTAGCTCAATAATATTTAGATCTGGTGACTGTGCAGGCCATGGGAGATGTTGAACTTCACTTTCATGTTCATCAAACCAATCTTTCACCAGTCTTGCAGTGTGTATTGGTGCATTGTCATCCTGATACACGGCAGCCACCAGGCTGGTCCAATTTAGCCATGAAACCTCCCACTCTAAAATGACAGGTGTTTCAGTTTCATTGTCCAACCCCTGTATATCTACGTATATCTTGATTATTTTCTTCCACCCACTGTAAACCCAGCATTATGGCCACCAGCTCTACTGTGTATACTGACAAACAATCTGTGGTCACCTTCTTAATAGCAACTTCAAAGCTGGAATTACCAGCATATAATCACAAAATACAGACTATTCGCTTTTATTTCCATCACTGCTCAAAAAAATTTAATGGAAAACTTTTTAATCAGAGTATGGCGTTAAGTCAATTAAAGTCAAATCAAAGTCTCTGACTCACCCTGGCATTCTTTATGATTTGGTGGGTTGGCTCATCACTTAAAAAAATGGTATTCTTTCCTCTATAAAGCCATTCTAGGTAAACTTGAAGTTTAACTCTGTCCCAGTACCAATAGTTACCAGTTACGCTCCTCTAAATGGTTGCTTTTTGATGTACCCAGAGTTCTGACAGATCTGGGGAAAACAGCATCTACTTGATATACACCTTGGACATGGAATAATTTACAGAAATATCATAAAATGTAAACATGCCTCTATCTATTGGTGTATTTAAGAGCATAATAATGAATGTAGTGAAGGAGACTTGTGGATGTTGCTTTTGAGAAGCCACTTAATGTTTTTAACTTTTATGTTATGAGGTTTTTATATTGTGCATTATGTTGTGGATTTTGTATTTTATGTTGTATTTGTAGCATTTTAGAGATGTTTTGGATTGTATGGCTGCTACCTTGGCCAAGTCTCTCTTGTGAAAGAGATCTTGATCTCAATGTGATTTTCATGATAAAATAAAGGTAACAAAATAAAATACAACAATTCTCCCAGCTGTCTTCATTTTCCTAATTTACGCAGGTGTGTACTTAATGTCTGCGTTTTCCCTTGTCCTTTGTCGCATCGTCTATGGCTCCCTGCCTACTGTGCGCTCTCCGGTCTGGCTGTATCTTAGTTTTTGAGTAGTTTTCTTAGTTTGTGCTGCAGTTCCGTAAAAGCTGTTCGACCCGCAATAAAGCTGAAGTAAGTTTAATTGTGTTTCGAGTCCTGCAGCATGGGCCCATGATGCAATTTATAGCCTCATTAGAGTCAATGTTTCAGGCTTAGGTTAGACCAAAAAAAAAAAAAAAAGCCAGAGTATGGAAAGTAAGTGTAGTACGAGTGATGGTGATGTTGCTGCATACAGCAGACAGATATGTGAAGCTGGTAAAGTATGAGGATGAGAAATGCAAAAGGAATGCTGTATATACGGCTCAAGCATAACATTATGACCACCTGCCTAACATTGTGTTGGTTGCCGTTTTGCTGCCAAACAGCCCTGACCTGTTGAGGCATGGACTCCACTAGACCCCTGAAGGTGTGCTGTGGTATCTGGCACCAAGATGTGAGCAATAGATCCTTTTAAGTTCTATAGGTTGCAATGTGGGGCCTCCATTGATCAGACTTGTTGGTCCAGCACATTTCACAGATGCTCAATTTGGATGCCAAGTCAACACCTCAAACTCTTTGTTGTGCTCCTCAAACCATTCCTTGCTGTAGGTGTGGCCAAAAAAAAAAAAAAACAGCAACAAGGAACTGTTTGTTGTCTGGATTGTGCACAAGTGCAAAACATCACGTGGTACACTGGGCAGTTATTCTTTGTTAAGGTGATTAACTGTCACAAACAACTGCACTCTTGCCAGGATTTACACCTGGAATTTTCCATCTATCCAGGATCTGTGTATTACTTTGACACCACAAGCTGGTGAATTCAAACCCAGGATATGTATAAAAACTATTGCAACATTAAACCAAGTCAAGGACAGTGTCTGTCTGAAGATGAGTCAGTTTTATTATGCAGACTATAAATCACAAACAAATGAATATGATCGGGATCAGCTGAGTTCCTGATTCCCGTTGAAGGAATAATTAATTATGATACAAGATTAGAAAGTGTTCATATCTGAGTCAAGAGTAAACAAATATATACCATTACAGGACACTGTGTATGAAAGGTTTGATAGTTTGAAAGTAGGTCTGACCTGAGGCGGTGTTATCTGTGCAGCATTTGTGCACTTATGCTATGCAACCAACAGCATTTGCATTTAAGGTCATGTATGATTATAACTGTGTATAGCAATTTTGTCAGATTGGCAGCCTAACAGCATAGTTGTGGAGGTAGTTAGCAATTTGATAGTATTTACTTCAATGTTGTAAAAGAAAAGGCAAAAATAGTAAAATAAGCATGGAAATAATGTATGGAAATTTTTTTTTTTATCAGGTGCGTATTTCCTTGTTCTCTCCGGCAGTTCAAATTAAATTGTGGGGCTCAGCTGAGGTCCTTCTGTCTAGTTTAGATGTTCTCAACTTGCTTGCATGAGTTTTCTCCTGGAGATTCAACGATTCCCAATGTTTTTATATAAAATATATATATATATATATATATATATATATATATATATATATATATATATATATATATATATATATATATATATATATATATATATATATATATATATATATATGTATGTATGTATGTGTATATATATGTATGTGTATATATATATATATATATATATATATATATATATATATATATATAGAGAGAGAGAGAGAGAGAGAGAGAGAGAGAGCTGAATTGAAATTGAATAAGAAAAAAAGTTTTATTAAATGTCAGTACCAGTTGTTCTATAACCTTGTATTTTTTTTATCTTTCTAATTATGCCCTTTTTGTGGCTACATATGAAGTGTCTCTTTATAACCTCGCTACCCCCCATTCTACCCAGTATTTAATATGTGTAAACCCACATGTACATGTGCAAAATAACACATTTTTCACAGAAACATTAAAGCAACTATTCATCTGTAAAGTCATTTACCTGTTGGCTGTTTTTTTTTTTCATCCAATAGCAGCACAGAACTTTTCCATAATCTACTGTGTCAGCATGTTCAAACACTTCTGCAAAGGCGTGTAAAGAAAAAAAAAAACCTCATTGGGAGAATTTTGTGGGAATGCTGTGAGAATGGATAACACTGCTGAAAGTCTGACCCATGCTCATTCTAACACTGGGAGACAGGAGGAAGTGGTCACAACGGTAAAAAATCATGATGCCTCAACTTACACATTTGAAGAGAAAAAAGTCTCAGACCCAGCCCTACTCTGTATTAATAAGGAGTGTGCAGAGCATTGAGGTCTTTTAAATTCAATTTATCAGTGCTTATCAGTGTGGTATGAAGGCTGCAAGGAGTGGTGATAACAGCAGAAAATGAGCACCGCTCAGCAGCTGCCAACGCTTGTCTGTTTAGGATTCATAACGGGGGGCAAGGGGGAGCAGGAGGTTTGGGGTCAAAGTGCTGTTATAGTAAAATAATTAATCAAGTGTGTGAAGTTTGATGGGTCTAGCTTGATAATAATAAATGAATGTACAGTACTGATAATAGACTCATGCTGCTACTTCCGTCATATCAAATATTTATAGCTTATTTATGGATATTTATAGCTTTGACGTTGAACACCATATTGGAGTTGCACTTCAATATTATCATTGCAGCTCTGCTTACAAGGACAATAAAGCTATTCTATTCAATTCAATATAAAAAATGAAGCCAACACTGAAGTTCTACAAACTGTGCATCCCCTTGTGCTAAAATACCCCTAATAAACTGCATTAAAAAAGCAAGTTTACAATGTAAAAAGCAGTTTTCACCTCCATGGCTAGTTTCCCCCTTAATAACAACTATTTGAAATGTGGATTTTTGTTATAACATATTATCTGAATACCATTGAGCCTTGAATTTAGGGCCCTGGTTGCTTTTACAACTTATCTAAGTTTGTGTTTCAGTTTTAGCCCAAATATGATTCCAAAAAGATAACATGGTAGCCATCAAGACACTAACATTAAAGCTTCAAAATACAGACTCCATCTTTTACATGGAATTTAGGGTTTAAAACATTTTGTCAACAAGTGAAATAATAAGACAACCCCCCCCACTCCAACCCAAAAAAAGAAAACAGAAGAAAACAGCACAGTATGTAACAGCTGGCCTCCTGAACTATACTAAGAGCATCAGAGAATCATGGAGTGAGGTTTAGTCAGACAAAGAAACACATAAACTGCTCTCCATTATAGCAGTACAGCAGACCAGCAACTTGATTGGATATAAAAAGAGCATCCAAGAGGGAGACTCTTTTGGTAGTTAAAATGGGTAGGGGTTTGCCACTCTGTGAAAAACTGCATGGACCCATAATTTAAACATTTTAACACTTCTAAGCATAAAATTGCAATGAATCTGATATTTTCATAATACACATTAAAATATATAGAGTAAGTAAATCCAGATAAATGATTAGGAAATAACAGATTTCTCTTGTGAATTATATTTTAGTTTGGTGCAGTTAATGTTCTAACACTTTTGGAAACAGGGTTGTAATTGCACATTAATTCCCTTTCAACCCTCCCCCAAAATTCTGCTGTATGTGATACACACAAACGGTAAATGTAACATATAATATGGGTACCCTGTATCAGCAATAATTTATATACTGCAGAATGCATGCCTGAGACATATATGCTACATAACATTCATATTTCATATAAATCAGGTGCAGTCATTACAAATGTAAATTGTCTGTACATGGTGTGTTAATACAACACAACAAATTTGCATCCCAGTAACTCTTTTGTTTATTGACTTGTGGTCAGCATGAATTCAGTTTCATTCCAACCATTAGGCATCTCCTCCTCACCTGGTTTGATGATGCCTTTGCTTGTCAATGGTGGCTTTTGTGATGGTTTGTCGGTTTTTGCTTTGAATACATCCCACCTCTCAGGAATCAGTCCTCTGTTGAAGAGCAGTGATGACAGATAGGAGAACAAAAAAGCAACAAAGATGGTGGCTACCATGCAGATTGTCCTAACTGGAGATCGCTGGACATACACACCATTTTCAAGAGTACAACCTGGGAAGTGGAGGACAACAGGCAACCCTATGGATGGTTCACCACTGAGCAATCTCAACAACACCCCAACTAGCAAGCCCATGATGGAACCATAGCCGTTGGAGATGTTAAAAAGAGGACACAAACCAGTTGAGGGAACATGATGGTGTAGGTTATATCTGAGCCCAGAATCCAAAATACCATGATGCTGTTGTTTAGGAAGGTGAGCAATGTGCCAGCCACGCCCACCAACACCACAGTAACACGGATCACCCACTGGAGCTCCCTGTCTGATGCCTGCAAAGGAAAAACAACAACAACAACAAAAACAAATAAATTTGTAAACTGAAACAGAAAAGACATAACCACAAGTCTAATTTTTCTTTCTCAGGTCTCCTCTTACTGTGGTCCTTAAGATGTTCTTATATATGTTGGATGTGAAGATGGAGGCAGCAGATAATAGGGCAGAGTCTGTTGAGGACATCACAGCAGCAGCTACAGCGCCAATACCAATGATGGAGATGTAGTTTGGCGTGAGGTACTGCAGAGCAATTGGCAGAACCTGACCAGCCTCTCCACGCTCGAACGGGGAGGGGGAACCATATAAGGTCATGTTCCAGTCTGGAATAAAAATAGAGAAACAACAAACAAATTAACATATTTTAACTATTTTATTAAATATATTTTTCAGTGTCTGTACCTGTTGATGCTGCCACTGCTCCAATCAACGCTGATGGGATTCCAAGTATGAAGATGAGCGGAGCTGCAATGAAGCAGGTGATCCTGGCTGTATTTGAAGATGAGGCTGACAGAGTCCTCTGGTGGAAGTCCTGATATCCAAGGTTACCTAAAGTCTGAAAGGATGGAACATAGTATTGACATAATGTCACCAATAATGTTGACAGCATGACAGTCAGGCAGTCATTTTGTTAGTTAGTGATTTATTAGTGCAATATTGTTTTAGTTCCCAATCTCTCACCTTTAGTTTTATCTCTACATATATTCATTTTATTTGCACTCAGCAAATAAACAGTTTATTTCATTTGGAGTTAACATAACTGTGCTTTAGGCTTACTGTGTTCATATGGAGTGCACACTAGGGTTGCACATTCACTTATTCGTTTCTTGTTATACTAATGTTCTGTGCTTTTTTGGAGTTTGTGTGGTTGTTCAGGGGTCCCTCTAGTGGAAAGGAACCTGCTATTTTGAGAGTAATTATAATTGACTAGTCATTAAATGCTACTTTATTGGGGGTAGGTGGGGTGTTTAATGAAAATGAAACTTTTCCAATTATGTCCTTTTTTCCTCATTGCCTCATTAGGATTATAGCAGGTAAAGTTCAATTACCCATTGCGGCATAATGATGAATAACTGGATGTTGCTGAATAGAATTTAATAGAGTAAACTTGTTAACTACAATTTCTCCAATTGTGTTTTCTAAGATGAATATCATGATCCCCACTGCCACACACTGATATCTTTAGCTTTACATGATTTAAGGGGATAATCTGCTTTTTATTTTCCCCATGTAGTTGACTGATCTCTCTGATCGGGCCGTTCTGGTACCAATGCTCCCATCTTGGGTTTCATCTGCTTGAGGCTCATTGTTAGACTCAAAGTGTATGAAAACTGCTTTCTGAAACAGACTCATTTTTGCACCACTACTTGATTCAAGTTTTGATAACTTTAATTACTTAAATACTCACTTTAATGCAGATTTAGGATTTTAAAAGTCTACAAGCTAGTGACAAGAAAGAAGGTGGGGGTCTGGCTTTGTTTGTGGGCTGGAGGTGGTGTAATCCTGCACATATTACTGTCAAAGAGATGTGTTGTCCTGATATTGAATTACTGTCGATTGGTGCGCAACCGTGTGTGTGTGTGTGTGTCAGGAGAATTCAGTCATATCATAACAATACATTCCAACCGAGACAACAGCCGACGTTCCATTTGAAGTCTTTCATAGAATGGCTGCTAAGAAACAGACTAAACGTCCGGAGGCACTCTTCATAATTTCAGAAGACTTCAATCATGTTTCTCTCTCCTACAACCTGACTAGATTCATACAATTTTTGACTGTCCTACCAGAGAAAATAAAACCTTTGATCTGCTGTATGCCAGTGTCAGAGAGTCTTACAACCACATGGGGCTTAACCAGTTACCACCACAGAAGCTACCATCACCAAAGCCATCCTGAACAACTCTGATCACTCACTTTATAACATCTTTATGGAACAAAAAAACATCAGTACTAGAAGACTTCTCTCTGCTGTAAAATGGAGAGATACAGAAAATCTTTTGCACCCACAGCCATCAGGCTTTTCAATGTTGCATACAAATAGCAGATGAGCTATGTCAGACATACAAATTTCCCTCTGGGATCAATGAAGTTCTTATTCTTATTCTTACAATAGTTAGGTTCTGGTTACTTGTTGCTTGTTGTTACTGATTTGCTTTATTTTGGTTGTATTAGGTTCTCATTTGTACTAGTTTATTCTAGATGCTGCTTTGTTCTTACTGTTATACAACCTTCATTTTAAACAGTTACATCTATTAATACCCAAAATGAAAAGGACTTTTGTTGTAAATTTACCTTGGCAGCTGTCAATCTTTTTTTGTGCCTGTCCATTTTACAAGAACAGTCCTAAATAAAAATAAATGTAGTTCTTACCAATAATAAGAAATTATCAATCCACTGGCACAGTCTCTCTTTATCTACAGAACCAATCCAGGGGGCTTGGTAGGTAAAGTTGACAGCAGTTTTAGTAATGTCCACTGAGTTGGGATTCATCAGCACGAAGGGGACACAGAGCCACTGCAGAACAGAGGAACCACAGACATGAAGACTTTAAAATATTCACATTTGATTTGCCTTCACTATATTACAACCCTGTTTCTAAAAAGCTGGGATGCTATATAAAATGATAAAACACTAACATTTCAGTACAAATACAATGCAATTTTTTGCAAACAATCCAAACCCTATATTGTATTGTTATCTTTTGTGTGCATTTTATTACACACACACACACACACACACACACAGATATATATATATATATATATATATATATATATATATATATATATATATATATATATATATATATATATATATATATATATATATATATATATATATATATATATACATACTTTTTTTTAATAAAGAGGGCTACAGTTTCTTGTGAAAATGAACTTACCATACTGAAAAATATGAGAATTAGCTGTATGATGTCTGTGTAGGCTACAGAGTAGAGGCCTCCCATTAATGTGTATATGATGGCTACTACAGCAGAGATCCAAATGGAAATGGTATAGGACAAATCCAAGACCACACTTATTGTTGCTCCTGCAAAAGTAGCACAGTAAATACTACAAGATCACATACACCAGAATTACATTATTTCAGTTTAAGAAAATGTGTTCAGTCGGTTTAGAATGACGCTACCAGTGCACTTCAGTATGAATAAATGAAATGTTAATGTCTTATATTCAAAACTCAGTTTGAATGTGCAACACTGACAGAAAATACCCAAAATATTTTACTAAAAGAAAAATCAATGATCAAATTTATATTACACATGGAACACTATGCTTTGGCCTCTCCCCTCACATTAAAATACTTGATCATTGTATATACCAATCAAGAATAATATTATGACCACCTGCCTAATGTTGTGTTGGTCCCCCTTTTGCTGCCAAAACAGCCCTGACCTGTCAAAGCATGGAATCCACTAGATTCCTGAAGATGTGCTGTGCTATCTGGCACTAAAATGTTAGCAACAGATCCTTTAAGTCCTGTAAGGTTTGAGACAAGGCCTCCATAGATCAGACTTGTTTGTACAAGACATCCCACAGATGCTCAAGTAAACTGAGATCTGGGGAATCTTTGAGGCAGGGTGCATTATCCTGCTGAAAGAGTCCATAGCCATCAGGGAATACTGTTCCTAGGAAAGGGTGTACATGGTCTGCAACAATGCTTAGGTAGGTGGTATGTGTCAAAGTAACATTCAAATGGCAGGACCCAAAGTTTCCCAGCAGAACATTGCCCAAAGTATCACACTGCCTCTGCCAGCTTGCCTTCTTCCCAATGCTGGTTCTGATAGAAAGGTATCAGAACCAACTTTTTTGGCAGTTTGAGCTACAGTAGTGCATCTGTTAGATTGGACCACATGGGCCAACCTTTGCTCCACGCATGCATTAAGGAACCTTGGCTACCCATGTCGCTGGTTTATCAATGTTCCTTCCTTGGATCAATGGGGACTGAGAACACCCCACAAGAGCTGCAGTTTTGGAGATCCTCAGACCCAGTCATCTATTCCTTATCAAACTCACTCAGATTCTTACAGTTGCCCATTTTTCCTGCTTCTAACACATCACCTTTGAGGACAAAATGTTCACTTGCTCCCTAATATATCCCACCCACTAGCAGGTGCCATGATGAAGAGATAATCAGTGTTATCCACCTCACCTGTCAGTGGTCATAATGTTATGCTTGCTCAGTAAATGTATATGTTTTGCATAATTTTATAGAATTAAAACTATTATCATAGCACAAACTTAAAACACTTATTCTTTTCATGGAAATTATGTCAGTGCATGGTCTTATTGCAAAAAAATTGGTAGAGAAGAAAAAAATGATGTGGGTGTGACTCACCTAAGCCGATAAGAGTTCCTGTGACCCAGATTAGATCAGAAATTAACAGAGCCACGGACAGAGCTCCACTTATTGACTTTCCATACTTGATCTGGAATGGTTCATCATTGTCACATATTTTCTCTCTCTCATTGGTTTGGCAAAGAATAGTCCACCTTAATGATTGAATCAAATAAAGGGAGACAAGTTTGTGTCCCTGCCTGCATATCCCCCCCACACACACACACTGACTACAGAAAATCAGTTGACTTCCTCCTTAAGATACATTTATAAATCCTATTTTGTATTTAAACTCACAGATTCAATTCAATTCAATTTTATTTATATAGCGCCAAATCACAACAAACAGTCACCTCAAGGCGCTTTGTATTGTGGGTAAAGACCCTACAATAACACAGAGAAAACCCAACAGTCAAAACGACCCCCTATGAGCAAGCACTTGGCGACGGTGGGAAGGAAAAACTCCCTTTTAACAGGAAGAAACCTCCAGCAGAACCAGGCTCAGGGAGGGGCAGTCATCTGCTGCGACCGGTTGGGGCTGAGTGGAAAGAGACAGGACAAAAGACATGCTGTGGAAAAGAGCCAGAGATTAATAATAATGATTAAATACAGAGTGAAGTATAAACAAGTAAATAAAGGTGAATGAGAAGAAACAGTGCATTATGGGACCCCCCTCAGCAGCCTAGGCCTATAGCAGCATAACTAAGGGGTGGTTCAGGGTCGTCTGATCCAGCCCTAACTATAAGCTTGATCATAAAGGAAAGTTTTAAGCCTAATTTTGAAAATAGAGAGGGTGTCTGTCTCCCGAATCCAAGCTGGGAGCTGGTTCCACAGATGAGGGGCCTGAAAGCTGAAGGCTCTGCCTCCCATTCTACTTTTAAGTATCCTAGGAACCACAAGTAAGCCAGCAGTCTGAGAACGAAGTGCTCTATTGGGGTGATACGGTACTATGAGGTCTTTGAGATAAGATGGGGCCTGATTATTCAAGACCTTGTATGTTAGGAGAAGGATTTTAAATTCTATTCTAGATTTAACAGGGAGCCAATGAAGAGAAGCCAATATGGGAGAAATATGCTCTCTCGTTCTAGTCCCTGTCAGTACTCTAGCTGCAGCATTTTGGATCAGCTGAAGGCTTTTCAGGGAGCTTTTAGGACAGCCTGATAATAATGAATTACAGTAGTTCAGCCTAGAAGTAATAAATGCATGGATTAACTTTTC
>JAMQGT020002526.1:0-95433 GCA_024447675.2 Pterophyllum scalare
ATTGTATGTATTTTTGTGGTACAAGGCAATCTGAAAAGATGTCACAATGTTACATTCACTTCGGCAAAATCCTAGTTACAGTGGAGACATTTTGTATTTAATGAGTTCATCAGCTCAGTTCTCAGGGTGAGAATGGCCTTAAGTTTCATTCAACAGGACAGTAATGTCATTTCATATTACGAGATCTGCAGAAAAACACTGGGACTGTTATCAGCGGGCCTCTTCTACCTAGAAGATAAATGAGGTACAATATTGGAGAAAAAAAATGGCACACTACAAGGTAGGCTATGCAGAACACAACACCGTGTACACTCGCCAAATGTGCAGCAATCTATTCTCATCCACACAGCTCTTTCTGAAAGAGCTGAATTTATGAAGGAAAGAAGGGTATAAGTATCTACCTCTGACCTTTTGATGATGTACGTTTCTTAATGAATTTGTCACTTGTAGTCCAGGTCAAAGTTCAGTACTTATACCCTCTTTCCTTGCATGAATTTCACTGCTTTGCAGAAAGAGGTATGTGGATGAGAATAGATTGCTGCACATTCGGCGAGTGTACACGGTGCTGTGTTCTGCATAGCCTACTTGTAGTGTGCCATTTTTTTTTCTCCAATATTGTACCTCATTACTTTCTAGGTAGAAGAGGACCACTGGTGTAATTAAGACGTCCCAGTGTTTTTCTGCAGATCTCGTAATGCCTTGAAATGACATTCCTGTCGTGTTGAATGAAACTTGAGGTCATTCTCAGCCCTGAGAACTGAGCTGATGAACTCATTAAATACAAAATGTCTCCACTGTAACTAGGATTTTGCCGAAGTGAATGTAACATTGTGACATGTTTTCGTCCCTTGTTGCACAAAAATCAGTCAATAAATGCCCTGTGGCCTCTTGTTTAGGAGCCGATTTTTATTTACTGCATGAGGTCTGACGCCTGCAGTCACATGTGGTTGGATCAAAAAATTCAAGCTCAGCTTCATGGGCTACTCTGGACTGTTTTCCTTGTGCAAAGGATCATTGCTGGTGATGAGAGCACTTTTCAGTCGAAGGTCCACTGTCTCCAAGCCTGAAGGCAGTGAATCAGGTGAGAAGTATGATCAGGAGCATGCTCAAATCGAAATGTGAAGCAGCAGCTCCCCCCTATAGTTTAGTAACGCTTCTAATGTCAAGTTGTCATTTCGGCACAATCAAGGGAGTGTGTATTGTCATAAACCCTTAAGTGACCAATCAGCACGCTGATCGTGGTGCTTTATAGCCTTACATTTGCGTTACATCTTGAGATTTAGGCTTCAAAACTACTTTGATTCATGAGTAACAGTTTTTAAATACTTTTATTTCCCACTCATTTTCTGCAACAAGCCAAAAAGCCTATGGAGAAGTGCCACTGACCTTTAGCTGAGCAAAACAGGGATGCAAACTTCAGGTATAACCAACAGCTTCTTTCAGCCACTCCTGTGTTCATTTAGCACTTTTTTTTTTTTTTTAACGCTGGATGCCCTTCGTGACACAAACCTCCCAGGGGATTGTGTCTCCTCCTGGTCTTGAACAGAGTTTTAGCCAGAAAAAATAAAGGAAATCCCCGCAGCACTCTATAAAGGCAGCTCTCTGGAGAGTCATTCTGTGTCCCATTAATCCTGTTGTACAGTTTCTGCACAATTACTTATAGACAAAGAGCCATTTTTTAGTATCAGTGATGTATTTGTGAAAACAATGTCTCAGTTTAACTAAAACTCCACTTACATCCTTTAATTTTTCTTACAGTGAAGCTAATAAAACACTAACATTCTGCTAATGTTGATGCTATGAGCTTCATTCATTCTGAGCTGTCTCACAAGCGCCCCCTATGAAACAGGAGGTAGTGGGACTTTGACTATAGATTTCACTGGAACCTGGTTCCTGCTGTAAAAACCAGCCAAATTGGTCCAAAGGTTCCTATTCCTATTTCTGCAAAAGGTAGAAGTTGATGGATAACTTGCTAGAATTCCAGAAATATCCACAGGCCATGGCCATAGGTGAAAGTAGATTGACAGACTGCATCAATCTGTCAGTCTCTGGCTCCACTTTCCTCTCATTCAAGTAGATTGAAGTCTTGGCCATGAACTCTCCACTGACTTGGGGCAACAGCTCATCCCCAAAGAGTGGGCATGCCACCACTTTCTGGGCCAAGAACCGGAGCTTTAGACTTGATGGTGTTAATTGTCACGCCTGCTACTGTGCACTCAACTGAAAACTGCCCGAGCGCCAGCTGGAGGTCATCGCTCGATGAAGCCAATAGGCCCGAAGCGGACACCCACTGGTTAAAAGAATCTGTGATAAAACAACACGGCTCACAGGTGAAAAGCACACCTGATCTCCTCTCCAGCAAACATATTGCTGCATGTTCAACAAGTCAGAGGGGAAAACAAAGCGCCCCTAAAATATTCTCTGCTGTTGGTTGTGCTGATGGAAACCTTTTGGTTTAGGTACAAATGCACACCGTCCATGCTGAGATCCTCAGCCAAGAACAGTATTTGACTTGTGCAAAAGTTAAACATGGATGAAATAATATTTATCTTCTGCCACTTTACATTCACCCCCCTCTTTGCTACCTGGCCACCTGTCAACCCCAAACTGCAGTTTACATATAAGGAAGGAAGTGCTAACTGCTTCTGATGGCTGATCTGACAGGTGCTCTCTGGTAGCAAAAACAAAATCCAGGAAGTTGTTGCCACTATAAAACCACCACAGAACAAAACACAGGGCACTGTATTCAGCTGAAATTATTTTCAAGCATATAGACAAACAGCTCTTAATCAGGGCCTGAAATTACCCCCACATCCACTCAAAAATGAAGGTTTTAGATCTCTAGCAGAGTTTGGCAAGACAAAATAAAATCCGAGACCTTATTAATCTAATCTGCTGCTTTTTCTGCTCTTCTGCCGATGTTCAAGCTTAAGTTTCATCATGCTGACTGTGCGTGAGAAGGGTCTCCCTGTGTTTGAAGAACCCATCGCTGATTAGTAGGTCACTGCAAAGATCTACAGCCAAGACCACAAGCCCCTTTGTGCTCGATCATGGCCAGAGAAACGCTCTTTGTGTCTGTGAGAGGGAGCTTGAAAGAGAAAAAGAAAGTCTGACGTCAAAACCGGCTTCAGTGAGAAGTGGAGCCCCAGAGAGGGAAAGTTTCAGAGGGCATACTAAACAAAAACTTTGAGCAGCTTGGAGATTATGTACAGACAATTTTATTATACGTTTATGTAACAAAATACAGTTTTATTAACTCGCGTTTTGTGGACAGACAACAGGAAAGAGGGTGGAAAGTGTGGCAGGAAACCAAGAGAACAGCACTGAGTGGGATTTTGCAGAGCGAGGAATCCTGCTCCGGGCAAACACACACCAACCACTGACTCGCTCATAAAGACAATCTTGTTTAAAAAAAAAAAAAGAGAAAAAAAAGAGAAAAAAAAAGAACTTTGAGAAGGTTGGGCTCTGTGTGTGTGCTGATACAAACACATACACACACTCCACTTAGCTTGAGTCATTATCAGCTTGCGTTTCATCCAGTAAGCCATCCAAGTGTCCAGATGGTCAGAAAAGCTGCTTCAATGCTCTCCCTCTTTCTCCCTCCCTGCTACACACACTCCCTTGGAGGGAAAAAAATTAAAATAAAAGGTTATGCCAGCGAGTGACTGAAGCCAAACAGGGGAGGGATACAGATTGGATGTCAGGTGGATTTAACTGCAAGAGGAACAGCCAAAGACTAGAAAGCTGAATTTGGATCAGTTGCTGCTCTTGCTCTGTCTCCTCCTATTTTCTGCTCAGATGATATAGAATTCAAATTTTTTCTTTTTAAAAAGGACAAATTTCAAGTGCTACCCATCTCCATTATTGTCAGAGGTGACAAGTGCCAGCAGGCTGACTGCCCAGAGTCCACTCTGCCTGTTTAATGTGAACTCAAACGGTGTGCTTTTTGGAGAATCTCCTCGAGAGAGAAATAAAAACGTGCAGCGTTACCGTCTCAGCCCATCCCTGCTCTGTTACGGGCTCCTGTTTTGTTAAGCAGGGGCTGGGATGGGTTGGAGGGGGTTAATGGTCAGAGTTAAGGAGACTGGAGGCTTTGTGCTGCAGGTATTATCTGCAGTAGAAACAGAGGAGCTCTGTTATGTTCCCTCCTCAGTAGCCGTACTTGTCGTTTAGGTGTGTGCGCCCATCTCCAGTCTGACCTACAAGTGAAGAAAAATCATGCATAAACACAAAAGGTGCAGCCACCTGCAAAGTATAAAAAAGTGAATTCTCTTAAAACTGGCCAGCAGAAGTGACACATTTGCATACTTTATACCTAATCAAAGCAGTGCAGTTAAATCTGACCCTGAATAAAAGCTCAGTCTGGCAGCTGAGTATGTAATTCGAGCTTATCTTATCCCTTAATTGTGACTTTGATCTGTATTCCTCAGCAAACAATGGATAAGTTGCAGCTATTTCAGCTGCACACATGTACCATGAAAGCCTGTCTGATTCCTTTGGCCGGGAAAATATTTGGGCCTTCCTTCATTCCAGCCAAGAAACACGCAACCCTGCTAATGTCAGTGAGTCAAAGAGCAGCTTTAATTCTACTTCTTAGAACAACAGCAGGGTTAAGCTAACCACTTCTGCTGCTGCTTAACAAGCTTGACTGTGATGTAAAGACGAGATCAGCTGATCGTCGGTCACACTGGTCGGGAGGTTTACCTGCAGGAGGCACCCACACAGAATAATCAGGGTCGTCCTCTGGATATTGTGTCGACAGCTGCACAGGAGGCTGTGGAGACACATGAGGAAATTCACTTTATGCATTTATGTGACAAGAAACTGCACAAGTACATGTTTACTCCTGTGTGCATGGGCCTACCCTGCTGGGACCCATTGCTCTCTTCTTTTTCTTGAGGCTGGGGTCTGCCGTTGGCTCTCTGTCACCTTCAGATTTGGACTCTGGGGACATGCAGGTAATATAAATTAGTGGTGGGGCACCAATACATGCACCATGATGTAACAATCCACCAGTACAACAGTACTTATTTATATAGTGCCATTCACTGCTAAATATTAAACTTTTTTTTAAATCTACTAAATTTATTTTTAAAATACAGTTTATTAATATCAGGGTCCACCTTCTTAAAATCCCAAGAAACATGCTTATAAAACCGCTGTAGACCTGTGCTGCCTTACAAAAGCAAAAATGGATGGTGGATCAAAATCTGATGATACTTTTCTGCATTCAGAATTCCATCAATTTTGACAAGATCTCCAACACCACTGGCTGAAATGCAGCCCCAAACCATGACCGAGCCTCCGCCGTGTCTAACAGATGGCTGCAGACCTCGATACACATTATACCTCAGCCTTTTCTCTCAGTTTTCCTTGCTTAAAAATAGCTTCTTGACAGCCACCTTTCCACTAACATAATTTCTTCAGTAAACAGTAGACGGATCATACTTTGAATCACTGTAATTACACTGTAATTAGTGTCCTAACAAACAAACAAAAACATATTCCTCTGAAAATGATCAGGTACAGGTATTGCACTAATAATGAGTGAAAAGAAGCCAACATTCACAGAAAAAATTTTAAAGACCTTCAGAGAGCCTGCAGAATAAAGTCTGGCTCCTCGGGAGCAAAATATAAAGAGATGAGGGGTGGCTCATTATCTTTGCACAGTACTTGTATAAAGTTTGTTAAAATTAAATTAACAGAATATGCCTTTTTCAATTTTTTCCCAAATTCACACAGCAAAGTGGTATCTGTTAGCCTGAACTTCAGCAAATATAACAGCTTTTACGTAGCCACTAAAAACTTAAAGCACTCCAGAACCTTAAGAATTAAATTTGCTTTAGCGGATAAGTACAGCTACATCTTAAAAAAAAATTTTTTTTTTTTTTTAAATCAAAAAGGTGGAAAAGTAACACTAGATTTAAAGAAAAAAAAACTGTGACTATAAGTTTAACACTCATAATCCTAATATTCCCACATTTCATAAAAACCATCCAGATGGTTTTTGTGCAGTCTTACTCAGAAACAGCCCCGACTTCATTCTTTCACCTCGACTCTTGCGATGGCCACTCTGAACTTTGAAGTCTAATTCAGAAAAGGGACGTTTATTTCTAATAAAAGTTGTGGTCGTAAGTTTTTCTTTTACTGCACGCCAGTGGGGGAAGAACACTTAACATTATTTCTCTTAACACTATTTCTAAGAGAAATCTTTAAAAGCAATAAAACATGACACCTGGGCTTGGAGGGGCCGCCGGCTTGCTGCTGCTGCTGTGCTTGGGAACCTGCTCCACTGCTTCAGCAGACTCCCGGCTCCTCCTCTGCTGTTTGCGGCTTTGATCTGACATGAAGGCATGAAAACAGAAATAAAGTGTGTAATAATGAGGACACGCACGAGTCAACACATCCTGTTAAGACTTCAAATATGAGCCACAGGGACAGATATTACTTGACTTTGTACCTAAAGTGCAAAAATAGAACATGAAAGGAGGAGATCTAAGCATTTCACTGCGACATATTTAATCTGTTTATATGTATGAGGGGGCGTTACAATATGACATCTGCCTGCATTGCAGATCTACTGCCACCAAGTGGTTTGAAGAAAAACTTCAACTGAAATGTATGAACATTAAAAAAAGGCTTTCAACATGTACTTGTGCTTTTACCTTTCAGCTGCTGGGACTCTTTGAGTTGATCTGTTCGATTCCCAGAGGGAGAAGTGTCTTTAGATATGGATGCACTGGCCTCCGCAATGCCTTCACCATATAGTTCATCATTATCCATATTTTTCTCTGCTGCTTCCTCCTCCTCCTCCTCCTCCTCTTCTTCTTCCTCATCGTCCTCCTCCCCACCAGGTGGAAGTTCTTTCATGTTGAAGAGCTCAGCAGGCAGGTTAGGCCGCTTAGGAGGCAGCTTCTGCAAAAGAGAAGAAAACATCACTTAGTGCTGGGAGCTATGACCTAAAATTTGCATCACAGTATTTTTAAGACTGCATATTAGCAATATTATTTTTTATTTCTGGATAAGTGAGCTTTTGTGTAGGTTTCATGGCTTGTTTTTCTGTCAGGCGCACATAAAACATAAAATTACAATAAAGAAATAAATAATTTAAAACCACACAAAACAATAGTCTATGACTGCGCTCTGCTAGTAAAATTAAATATTTAGCAGAGGGCTACAGAGTCTTTAACAGACCTATTGTGCTTTTAGGTTGATGCAGTGTCACATTTTGCTGCTGCTGTGTTTAAATAAAGCCACTTGTTAGTGTTAATGTTTCCACAAATGAGCTGTAAAATGAGGCTTTGGAAATATTTTCCATTTTATCCCGGATTTGACTCCAGAGGGTTCCCAAATGCAGGATTTGGAGGCACGCTGAATGAAGAGCAAACACAAAAAGGTCCAAAAGGTAAAAACTAAAGAGGAAATGTGAGAAGCACAGCAAACACTAAGAGAAGATATGCAGAGTTCAAACACATGATCTGACACCTGATAGAGTGCAAGACACGACTATACACACACACACACACACACACACACACACACACACACACACACACACAGAGGGTAGACTGAACACAGGTGAAGGTGGAGCAGACAACCACAAAGGACAGATATCAGATACAGGTGATGACAAGACACAGGCTAAAGCAATCACGGAAGATTCAGGCACAGAGATTCGGGCACAGGCGGACTTGCAATGAAAAGCAGTTATCATAATAAACAAGGAAAACAGACAGAAGCCTCTTCCTCTCCTTTGTCTTTCACCCTACCGCCTGTGACCTGGAAGTCAGTCTCTGCTGAAGCATGTCTCACTCCCTAGCATTCAGACGACAAACTTGCCAGAGAAGCCGGACTATATAAACCAAGGCAAATGGAGGACTTTTAAAAACAACTCTTTATTCATGTTTTATTCATTATTTACAGTGAACTTTCTGCCCTTTACGGATTCTATATGATTTTTAAAAAATTGTGTCTTGTTTTGAATTTAAATAAAAGCTGTCCCAAATATAAAAAAATTTCATGAATTGCACCTGAGACCATAAAAAACAGAAATAGGCTTTAACAAAACAACTGGCAGATGATGCAGCTGTGCCACACATCATATTTAATTTACATCACTTTAAACTGGGCTATAAGGCCTCCTTATGTCTCCTCCTCTGTCCTTGTGTCTCTTCCTCACCTCCTCTGCTGGCAACTCTGGTGAGTGGGACTAAGACATGAGGAGAGGAGTTGAGGATGCACAATTTGGGGGGGGGGCAATAGAAAATATGACCACAAAATCGAAACAGGAACCAAACACATGAAATACATTACAAGAACCTTGCACCATGATAGATTTGGACCTATTCTTTCAAACTTTGTGGAAAAAAATGGATTTGTGGTCATGAATTAACCAAGAGAAACATGTTACCTTTGCATCTCCTGGTTTATTGTCGCTGTGTGTGTGGAGCTACCTGAGCCTGGCCTACAGTAAAAGTCTAGCACAGAGGCAACAGTGAGCTCCTCTCCTAGCCCTCATTCTCTTCATCCTCCATCTATCTTTATTGTTCTTGAATACAGAGGAGGGACCTTCACAGCTCTGCTGTAAACACCTGGCTAGCTAGCATTATCCAGCTTTTATGTAATTCAGCTGTTGTTAGTGTTAATTTTTTTAACCCTGACTTTGAACAGGAAACACCCTGTATTTCTTGGCTTATATTAATTTTAGTTATATCTGACCAGAACCTTGAGCAGGAAGGATGCACAGTCGTCTCAGAATGTGCTCAACAGCACTCCTTGTGGCCAACAATATAGTACATTTAAATCAGCTGAAAAGCCACAGCTGGTTTGGGCTATTTAAAGAATTTATATCAGGCGTGAAGTTACAACCCATGAGCACTAACTTCAGTGGAAATTACTGTCACACAGTTAGAGCACCTACCCCAATGGTACCAGTTTTCAGTTTGAATTTGCTCCCTCCCTTCATGGCTCCAAACATTGGCAGTGTCTTTTTCGACTGCTGCGTTTCTGAACTGCTGCAATCAAACCAACACAGAACAAAATATCAATACAGGTCTGATACTTTTCTGAAGACGCCTTTCATAGACAGACTAAAAATTGCTGCTCTGTCTGACCTGGGCAGCAGTGAGGGCATCTGCGCTGGCCGCGTGAGTTCGACCAGTTTGCGGAGCCTCTGAGCATCTTTGCGCAGGTCGGCCACGTGCACGTGAAGCTTCCTGCGCACCACGGAGTCCATCGCTGCCTCGGTTTTCACTGCAGTCATGAAGGCCTCCAACGAGTCCTCAGCAGATGATGTAGAAGACTCTGAGAGGAGTGAAAAATTATACACTAGACTTGTTAAACTCTGCAGTAGTGTGAAATAGCAGGTGATCGTGGCTCACCTCCTTTTGCAGCACTGAGCTTTTTCTGAGTGTCTGCCAACTCCTTCTCCACCTCTGCTAGTTTGGCCACCTACAGAAAAATAATCAGCGGTTACTGTACAGAAAATTACTTCTACGTGTTTTAATGGCTGATAATGTTTTAAACATTGAAGAGCTGCATGTCCGGATTTATTTTTGGCACAGTCTGCTACTTTTTTTTTTTTTTTAAATCACCCCTTTAGTAGTGAACTACCTGAGTGATCTTTCTTGCCCATGGTGTCCTCATCAGGACAGAATACTCTGGTCATTTGTTTGTGGGGTGTAACAACTGTAAAAATGTTGTCGCTATATACAGTTATTTCACTTTAAAACTAATAAAAATGCTTACAATCAAGAAGCCTTAGTATAATGTAACCAATCAACTGTGATTATTTGTCTTTAAAGTCACATCTGTCTAGGAGTTCTTCACTCTTTCACTGATTTTCACAGAATCAAACTGTGGACCCTGTAGTCATGCGAGTATAACTTATTTAGGCCTTAAAATATTAAATACCTGAAAACATTCAACATAATTTCAATTAAAGAACTAGACTATAATGTACCACCAAAAGCACACTGAATATCTTATCAGATCAAATCCTGACTGCTTACTTTGACACAAGCTTAATGATTAAGTACATTTGCTGAATTGTTTTAACAAAAGTGAATAATACACTCATAAATTTATTACTTATTCCTGTTGATTTATCTGTCAGGTATAAATCTGTGCACGGACCTTTTTAACAGAGAAAAGCACAGACACAAGACCTGCATACACTACATCTGTGTGGGTGAAATTTATTAAAGGGGCATTTACATAGAGTTCATTGGACGTCTTTGGACTGCGGGAGGATGCTAGAGTACCTAGACAACAAGATTAGAGACAATCTTGTTGTGATTTAACAGTGCTAGTCACTGCACCTGCTCTGATGCCTCAAAATAATTTGGCTACTGCACTACGCAGAGGATGGGACTGTAAGTGGCTACAGGTGGGCAAAATCTGCCCATAGGAAGTGACACAGGAATTACATAAAAAAAAGAAATATTTTAGGTTCATGCAAAGCTACACTATGATTCCCAGAATAAAAATATGGAGCTAGAAATTTGCACCTCTACCAGTGCTCTCCCACTCTGTATAAAACTAAGCAGATGTTTACCAGTGTGTCATAGGTCTCAGGCTGCTCCTCAATTTTTCCCGCTTTCTTCATTCGTTCCTGCCTCTTCCTCTCCACGGTGCCGGTTCTATCCAGGAAGGTGTCGTCATCGCTGTCATAGTAGTCATCTTCTTCCCAGTTCTTCTTCTTCCGCTTACGGGACACTGAAAATCAGACGAAGAAACTCTAATCACATTTTCCATCACAACTTCCAACCTTCTCAACATGGAACTGCGCACACAAACCTGCTTCCTGGCGCAGCAGCCCTCTGGCTTCCAGCATTCGACATGCCTCCAGGCAGCACTGGATGGCGGCTTCTTTCTTCTTTCCTTGGTGGGTCGCCTCTGCAACTAGCTGACGCCCCATAGCATCATCCACTGGCAGCCTTTCAGAAAAAATGAACATCAGTGCTGCAGCTCAATAAACACTTTACAGCCTGCCAGGAAAGGAAAAGGTTTTATTTCACTTACTTTATTCTACAAAGCCAAGTGCCGTGGCTCTTGTCTTCATATTCAAACTCCAGCTCCTCCCCTAAGAGGAAGACAAGCCAAGAATTTCAGTGATGGGAAAAAAAACCAAACAAAACAGCTGTCTGTGGATTCACAATAGTAAGGCCACTGCTGCAGCTTCTTAAAAATAAATATTGATGCTTTGTAATACTAAAAAAATTAAGAATTACTAAATAAGGTAGAAATTATGCATTTTTATAGACTAGACATAGCTACTAGAATACAATTCAACAGTGCAATAAACCTTACAACAGACAGTAACTGATGCCACCTTAGTCACATATGATAATAAAATTAATCTTGGATTTTGACCTCTTGTTCAGACAAAATAAGGAATTTGGAGACTCCACTTTGATGTATTGTTTTTAACTGTTTTAGCCCAAAATAACCTTCCACTTTTGGAAGTTGTGCATTTCATTTATTTTGTTTAGTTATTTTGCTAACTTACATTTGGTCAGCTCTACTGATAGAGAAAATTAATTATGACTGATTTTTTTTCTCTACCAGTCTTAAAAATGCTACCTGCAAAATGAATACCTTGCTAAATTTACAGCAAATATAAACACACTTTAAATTTCTTGATTTTAATTTCAGACTTTTAATGCCCTCCAATACATCTCACCTTCTCGGTCATAAAAGCCCTGCAAAGCCTTCTTGGGGTCCTTCAGGTAGGCTGCTTCCTGGTCTTCGTGAAACTCTGTTGAAAAGGGATTTTCCTCATTCTCGTCTTCCTCTGGAGCTGCTTCTTCAGCTGCAGGCAGGATTGATGCAGAGGGGGCGGGAGTGAAAGTGAAATTATATATCAGCCCACATGACATGTAATATACTGCAGCTTGATCCGACAACAGCAGTGATGACACTTACCCATTCCCCACAAACAGCCCGAGTCTTCACTTGACACTCTGCTATCGCCCTTGTTTTCGCCCTCCTCCTTTTCTTCCTCTTCCTCATCAGAACCATCTCCCATCATCCTCCTCTCCAGCTCTTCCTTCTGTTTACGAGCTTGTTCCCTCAGCTCTGTCACTGTCAGTTCAGACTCCTCTTCCTCGTCAAACTCTGGACCCTGTAGAACGAGAATAAAACTGAACATTTAACAATGTTTACTTTTTTGTTAAATATGTCCTTTCACTCTAGGTTTTTAATGACACTAAAAAACTTACATGCATAAAATACTTACATACTTAATACTTAGTTAAATTAGTTACATTACTGAATTCTATATGACAGACAATATTTTTCACAAGTAACGGCTTAAAACGATAAAAACAATAAAAATTTCACTTTTTCTTCAACCTCTATAGGTTTACCCAATCACAATAAAGTTGACTTAATGGAGTAGAAACTAAAACAGCCAGTTTCAAACAGGATGGATCAAGAAGCAGCACAAAGGTCCAATATGCAAAGCTACTCTAGAAGAGTCTGAGAATACAGCACAAAAGTATAACTAGAGCGTCATGCATGCTTGCATCTCTTTGGTTTCGTGATAACCACAGTACACTTTACCTGCAGGATAAAAAGCCTCGTGCTCCCTCCAAACTTTAACACGTGTCCCACTCGGACTCTGATGTAGGTCTGCGGTGGGATCTTGTTCTTGTTCACCACAGTGCCGTGCGTGCTGTCCAGGTCGTAGACGTAGAAGCCCTTCTCCTCTCCCATACAGCCCGCCTCCTCCTCGGCCTCTCCGCGGTACTGAATCACTGCGTGGTACCTGGAGATAGAGGGGTGCTCCAGGGACAGGTCACACACAGGTAAACGTCCAACCACAAAGTAGCTCTTATCCACCAGGGGCACCTGGTCCAGTATGGTGCCATTTTTGAGGATTTCAAGAGCGTACGGGGTATCCGAAGTGGTGCCACCCCAGGGAGGCTCGGTGTAAGGGAGAGTGGGGAATTTACTAATTTGGGGGGCTTTACTAGGAATCACTCGAGGTTTAACTCGTGCTTTGATTTTATCCTTTTCGGATTTTTTGTCCTGTTCTTGCTCTTTTACCGAAGTTTTGCCTTCATCAATAGCTTTATTTTCAGGGGTGGGTTTGGACGGAGCAGCGACATTGCTGCGTTTCGAGGCGAGGGAAGGCGCCGCAAAAATCGCCGGCTTCTTGAACGGCTCCTCCGCTTCTGATGGTTTAGTTTTACCCGAGTCCCTGCCTCCGAGTTCCCTTCCATTTTCTGTGGCCAGACACTCATTAGAGTCCAAAACAGAGTTCATTTCGCCTGTGTTCACGTCTCCTGCTGGCGGGGAGGCGGCCATGTTTATTTGGTGCTACTATCAAATTTGGCCGGATTCGTTAACCTTTAAAAACTTAAAAATGCAGCTAATTAATGTCGTAAACCGAAGAAAAGTCGTCGAAAATTACATATTTTTAAGTAGCGGCACATTACATTAATATAATTCTTAATTTGTAAAATTCAAAACGAACGTTTTATTGTGGAACCACACGTCTCATGTATCTGTTTACCCGAGTTTTTTCCCTCCAAGGACAAAAACGCTTTGTTTCCTGTGCAGCTTCCTTCAAAATTCAATCAGCAGCAGGCGTTTCCTCCATCTGTGGGTAACAGCAGTGCTTTATTAAAACCTAATTTAAATAGATAAGCGTGCATGCTAGTTATTAAAACATGTGATTTGTAGCTGGGTTGCTACTCCTTAGCGTTTTGCATTATTGATACTCTCGTTTGTTTTCAACGCAGCACCAAACTCCAGTCAGACAACAGACATTTTGTGCGTTGTTTTGTCATCCAGAAAACATAAATTTCTGTTAGATATAGACTTCAGACCTTAAAAGAATCAATGCAGTTTGATCTTCACTTCGTCATATAAAAAGCATAGCGAATAGCCATGTATCCTGCCTGTTTTTATCCAGTTATAATGTTTGGTAAAGCCCGCTAGACACGCTGTCTTGGGCTGTCATAATATTCAGTGTAATAGCTTAGATTTTGCTCTTTAAAATCTGTCAGATGTACGCAGAAGTGATTATGAGACAATAATGTTGTTGTAACAGATCTTTAAAAGGTGTTAATTGTTTTCCCCCCAGCTTTCCACGACGCATTTTGTTTTAAAACTGTGCAGATATGGCCAACATTTGGCCTAATCTGCTCTGAAATTAACTGTAGTAGTATACTTAGGAACAAACTGGTTTTGTTACTTGTCCAGAGGCATTTAAGTACAAACAGATTAATGGTAGATTAAGGAACTTGTTCCAGTGTCATTTTCCACATATAAGACTTTTTTTCCCCAGTTGGATTTAATGAAATCAAACATGAAATAAACTTGTCTAATGGCCAGAAATTAATTCATAGACTTCCTGTAAGTCAGGAGGGTTTTCCCCAGATAGAAAACATTTTTGGTGCCCCTCTAAAGAGGCTTTGACATTCCCAAAAAAGCAAATCACCAGCATTTTAACTGAGATATTTTACAATCTTCTGTTTTGTACATTAGGTTTTAATTTACACAAGCCTAAAATACATTTTAGGCCCACTGTTAAATAAAGTAAAACAGACTCATTGCCTTAACTAAATGCCTGACCATAGGGTTGTTTTGAGCCTAGTGTGGTCCTTTGGTACTTTGTGGTTAACTGCACACTTTTTAAATGGAAATCATACCATTTTAATTGACCTTTAAAAGCAAAACCAGGCAGTAATGTAGGTAAATGAAGAGTAAAATAACTTAAATTTAAAACTCAATTAGTCTTGCACTGAACAAATTAATATGAATAATAGTTTGCCTGGTGTTTATTAAAACTTAAGCACATTTTGTCCCTCTTTTCTGTTTCTAGTCTCAACTGAACTCTGTAAACCCACTGTGTCTGTGATCTGTCGCCATGATGCGTTACTGGGGTGAGATCCCAGGACCCGCAGGGGCTCCTCCCAGTCGCAGCTCCTTTGACTTGCTCCAGCGTGAGTTTCGCTCCGTGGAGATGCAGGACCCCCCTTGCACCAGCCCTCTGCACAGCGGCCACGGCCCACCACGATGCTGGACATCCCCTCTGAGCCGTGCAGCCTCACCATCCACACAGTGCAGCTGTGTCAGCACATCCGCCGCCTCCGAGGTCTTCTGGCAGCAGCCCAAGCCCAGGCTCAGGGTCAGAGCTCAGTGTCCTCTGAGGCTGGCAGCAGGCTGGATGAGGCTGATACCAACCTGCCATTACGCCCTCCCACCCCACCTGTCATGCCAGATGACCTGCTACCGGTGGATAGCAAAGCACCCCGACAGCCCTTTCAGCTTCGCCACAGCGACCCTGAAAGTGACTTTTATAAGTAAGTTTCAGATTGCAGTCTCCTTTTCTAAATGAATACCTCTGTATCTGTAATGATTCCATGGGAAATCAGTGACCACCTCCCATCAGGATCAGCTGATGGGAGAAGGAAGTAGAAGGAATCAGTACCAATTTATCGTCTATATCATAGACGATAAATTAATTAACTATGACGTATCCCACGATATTGATGCTTAAAGTTGGTTAAAGAAAATGTGACACTTGGAGTGGGTGTAAAATTAATTTTTCAGTTTCTATCAGAGCTTGAATGTGTTTTTCAGCCCTGAAAAGCTTGTGTACTTAATGCTGGAAAAATAAAGCTCCATGTTTTTACCCACTCCTTTATACTAATAGTGCCTGTAACTCATAAAACCATTGTGAAGATAAATTTTGCATGGCTTCATTAAATATTCTAAAGTTATTGTCTAAAAAAAAAAAAAACTGACTGAGGGGGTCAGGCAGGAACTTTATAAAATATAACCGTTTATATGGAATAACCCTTAAGGAATCTGAACTGTAGATTTTCAAGATTTCTCAGATTTCTCTCATTTCTTGGTTTACAGAGATTTTTTTTATCTCCGTTCTTCTATCTTCAGGGGTAAAGGCGAACCAGTCACAGAGTTGAGTTGGCCCTCCTGCAGGCAGCTCCTGTATCAGTCAGTAGCCACTGTCCTGGCCCACGCTGGGTTCGAATCTGCTCAGGAGAGCGTCCTGGAGACGCTGACCGACCTGGTTCATGAGCATTACCTGCGCCTCACCCGCCTGCTGCGGGTGGCAGTGGACCGGGAGGCTCGATTGGGGGCCAGTCCCTTCCCAGATGTGGTGGAACAGGTGTTCCATGAGGTTGGGATTGGCAGCGTGTTGGCCTTGCAGCGCTTCTGGCAAGTGAGGATCAAGGACTATCACAGCTACATGCTCCAGGTGAGGCTGGAATGGAAATAGAAACTGAAAATATAAAATTTTCATCCTCCATAGATTTATGCGAAGTCTATTTGCAAAATCTCTGTTTTCAGATTAACTGCTTTAGCTTCTTTGTTTTTCCCATTGAATTAGTGCTGAAAGATTCATCAGAGGAAAAACTGTAACTGTTATTATTGAGAGTTACATCATTCAGACTCCTACTTTACAGCAGAAAAATCTTATTCCTACAGCTCAGTAAGGATCTGTCAGAGGAATATGAGCGGCTGGTAAACCCAGAGAAAGCTCTAGAGGATTCCAAACCCCCAAAGATCAAGGAGGAGCCCACAAGCAACTTCTCCTTCCCTGTTAGCGAGGAGCCCGAGGCTGACCTGGCCCCCGGGGACCAAGCTTTGCCAATGGGGGTCCTTGGGGCCAACGCTGAGAGGCTGGCTTCAGGCCTGGATGGCGACCATTCTCCTCACACCTCAGGTGAGATCAGCCACCCTGATAAAATGTATTTTCTACCACCAAGATTGATGAGTAGTAATTCTCCAGTTTAGAGTCATTAAAGATCCCAATCTTTGCATTCCATCCTGTCAGCTGCAGCTTCAGAGTTGTCTGTAAGCGGATTTAGTTTGGTTGTTGATGTAGTTAGAGTTAGTTCTCTCAAGGCACTTTATTGAGTAAGGCAAAGATCCTGCAGCATTAGAGTGAGAACCCCAATGAACTCATGGACCCCTATGAGCAGGGCATGCCCACAACGGTGGGAAGGAAGAACTTCCTTTTAACGTGAAGACTTCTTCAAACAGAACCAGGCTCAGGGAGGGAAAGCCATCTGTATTTGTTTACTTTATGTATGCTTGCTATGAGCTCATGGTTGCTTTGCTTTGTCGGTAAAAAAAAAAAAAACAGGTAATATTCTAAAGCATCAGGGGCAGTGTTGTCTTTGCGTGCCGGCTTTACCAGCAAATCACCCTGAGTGTCTTATATCATCACATGTATTGGGTAAATCAGACTTTCCTGAGCCACTGCATGTATATAACCTATATTTTAAGCTTACTTTCTTAAGTAATTATTCTTTTATAGACAAGTGTTACATTTTTAGTTCAACATTTAACTTATTTTTAAAAAGAGTCCCCAAACAGCTGAGCGGTGATTCTGGGTCACTTTATGAAATAGCAGTAGAAGCTGTGATATACAGGAATTTAAGCATAAATGCAATGTCATCCATTTTGCATTGAGAGAAAAAAAAAATCGGAAAATGAACACCCAGCCGAAACAAAACCAAAGCGCACTGTACATCGGCAGCAACTAAGTCAGTTTTGTTACGTGCAACAACGGTGGTGATCATAAGCTGAGCTTGAGAGGGTGACTCAGCTCCTGCAGTGCTTTAATAAATGGATCTTGTCAGCCTCACAGTTTCCAAGCTGCCTTTCCAGTTTCCATTGGTGCAGGGTTGTCTGGGGTAATTTAAATGTCTTAAAGTCTGAAATCAAAATCAGGGGAACTAGGGTTTGCAGACATTTTATGTCCCCTGTAAAATCTGCCGTAGGTGTCATAAATTTTTATGTCTGTTAGTACAATTTTCACACTGGTTTTGATTTTTAAAGTGGTGCAGGAATTGGTTTCTCTCTTGCTCCATCAGGTCTCTCTTGAGGACAGGGTTTGTTTTATTTGGTTAAATAAATGTGAATAAACACATTTTCTCGCTTATTGGTAGAAAATTCCGTTTAGCTCCTTAATTAATCTTTCATCCCTTTTCAAGGTGGAGGCATGGCCAACAACTCCCCTCTGTGGCCTCAGGTTAAAGTGGAGCCACAGGATGGCGAGGAGGGCCAGGCTTTGGCTCATCATCACCATCATCACCACCATGGGGTCCTGGGCGGAGACGTGTTTGAGGACGGCGGGCCCATGTCCACCATGAGCGAGTCGGGAGGAGCCATGGGACCTTCACCAGGAGGGGTGGTATCCGATGGCAGCTACGCCTCACACTCACCTGACACCATGATGGTCGATGACTTTGACCAGAGACCCAAGAAACGGACAAAGAAGATGTGAGGCTGTGTTTGCAGAGAAACTGACTCTGAACCAAAGTGGTGAAACACACCAGCTGATTAAGTGTTAATGTCACAGGAGTGCTGAACTGATGGGGTAGGGCGGGATTTTGTAGTTTTTCTTTGTTTCTACTAAATATTTTAATGGAGTTATCACCAAAAGAATAAACATGTTCAGAACACCAGTTGTACTAATTTTGATTGTGGAGTGTTTTTGAGAAAAATATACAAGGAGTCCTAAGAGTTAGCTTGATGAACAGAAGAGCAGGAAAAACTAAGAAGTCCAAATACAAATTGTGTAGTGAACAGCTTAATAATTCAGCAGCAGGGTTTGTTTTCCCGAGCCATTAAGACTCCCCACATACCAATTACTACCAGTTCCATTCATTATCATTAAAAGATGCTCCAAAAAGAGAAAATCCTTGTCCTCGTGAGCATCTCTCTGCATATGATTATGATGTGTTCTCAACTTTCCTTGCTTCGGTTCACTTGACGCATGGCCCGACGCAGTGGAACGATCTGCACGCACCTCACACACCTGTCAACTTGAAGCTGCGCCGCAGAATTAGCATCTGTTTCGGTAATGAGGCTGGTCTGTGAATGCAACACCAGAAGCAATTATGGGTTGGTTGTGTGCATCGTGAAGGGTGACATCAATCCAGCCTTAATGGCAAATTAATTAGGTCATGCATAATTTTGCATGTTGAATGAGCAGGGTTGTTTGAATACATGTGGTTTTCTTTTGTGTGGTCCTCTTTCATTTTTACTATTAGTCAGGTAATTGTCTGTGCCTCAGGGAGGTGCTCATGGGGGTCATGCACATTGATATTCAATTAGCTGCAGCGATTGATTGATGTTTGATCTGTTATCTGCAGTTAAATGTGTCTGAATGCAAAATCAGCATTCCAGACTTAAATGTCACATCAATGTGATATGTTCAGACTGTTACAAAGAGTGTATGACCTGTGAACACCAATGTTATCTCTGCATTTCACAGCCATAAGCTAAAGTCACTGTAAAATGATCATACACCCTCCGGACGTAATAAATTATCTAGTCAAGCAAACATTTTCTGTATGACTTTCAGTCTCTCACATCTTTGTGGAGGAATTTTGACCACCTCGTCTTTACAATGATGCTTCAGTTCACTGAGGTAGGTTCTTGCACATCTCTCTTAAGATCCTGCCAAAGTCTTGACTTTGGTAAGGAAATCCCACAATCCCAGATACAGTTTTTCAATCAGGTTGAGGTCTGGACTTTGGGCCGTTGCAACACTTTGGTTCTTTTCTTTTTCAGTTACTCTGTCGTAGATCTGCTGCTGTGCTTGGGATCATTGTCCTGTTGCATGACAATTTCAGCCAAGCTTTAGATGTCGGACAGTTGGCCTCACATTTGACTCTAGAGTTCATGGTCAACTCAGTGGCTGCAAAACACACTGTTTCTGGTTTTTGGTTCTGGTTTCTGCCCAATGTGGTGCTGTGCATTATGGCCGAAAACATCTCCATGTTGGACTCATCTGTCCAAAGGACACTGTTTCAGAGGTTTTGCAGTTTTGTTGTAGTTTGCAACCATGCCAACCTAATTTTGCTGCCATGTTCTTTTTGAGAGAAGAGGCTTTCTCCTGGAAACCCTTCCAAACCAGTCATATGTTCAGTATTTTTCTAATTGCACTGTCATGAACTTTAAAATAGCTTTTGGATTTTTTTTTGCAGTTTCTCCGGGAATTGCACAGTTTGACCTCGGGGTGAATTTGCTCCAAATGGCCATATAACCCTTCCCAGATGGGTGGGTATGAACAATTGCTCCTCTAAGATCCCTGTTGATGTCTTTCCTCCTTGGCATTGTGTTAGCACACACCTGAACGCTGCAAACCAGCGAGCGATACTGTTCTGCTTTTATCGAGCTGCTCACACGTGCTGATGATCAGTTAATGAAGTGCATTTCATTGGGTTTTCCTTCTGTATTTTGTTTTTGTTAAATAATGACTTGCAATATGTCATGATTGGGTGGGCTTCTGTAAGCACAGCCAGGGTTGTATGCATAAGATGACCTTGTGTCGATATCTGCAGTGATTGTGAGCTTTTGGCTCACAGGGATTTGCTAATTTACTGACTTTGTTAATTGAAAACTTTGATTTAAATAGTAACTGAAAAATGAATAAAAATTAGGGAATTAAAATCTTTATTAAATTTAAAAATGTTGACCAAACCAGTCTAAATTGATTGCGAGGGTTCAGGTGAGTAGTGCCCCCTTCAAACATTCAAACATTATGTTTTAAACTTTTGCTTTTATGATTCACTTCAAAGTGCATCACTGAAATAACAGCTGTCATGTGTAGTTAGCTGGTGACAACTTGATAAAATACTTTGTAATGAAAACACAAAGCTCTGTAGTGGTCACTGCTGTGACCGGTGGGATTAAGTCTTTTTTATAACCATGCTCTGTGACCCCCACCCTCTGTTTGTCAACAGCTGCCGAGCTGCTTTACACTGGGGAGAAAAGGTGTAATTACAAAAATGTCATGATGGTTTTGGAGAAGGGGTCTCTGAGTGAGGCCGGAGTGTGCTGAGAGCCAAAGAAAGCCCCCAAACAAGTGATTAATTACCTTCCTACGTGCACCTTCATTCTTTTAGCATGAAATTTAATCTCTCCAGCTGAGTTGGGAGTTTGTGAGCAGAATGAAGAATATGTTTAATTTTTACACAGTGAACCCAGAGAGTCCTCCAGGGTGCACGTTTGTGTATTGAAGACTCACCAGAAAAGTGGAACTAAGACACTTTTTTATAACGTAGTGCCATTATCAGATTTCCCAGACTTCTATTTATTGTAATCACAGAAGAGATACTTTACATGTGCAGTGGGAACAAATAATATATTACGAGTTGAGATGATCGTATCAACAGAAAGATGAATTGGTAGACATATGGGATGTGACAGGTACAAAATGTCCCATGTGGCTCATGCCACTGTTGTAGCCCCAGAGATGAGAGAATTGATTGCATAGCGTCAGGAGTCGCAGTCTGACTCGATCAATGGAAATTTTCTCTTGGGTGATGTGCCCAAGAACGTAAAATGAAGCAAGAATTGATTGAATGGCCAAAAATATAAGAATACAAACTGCAGATGTGCATCAAAAAGTGAGAGTTGAGTTTAACCCATGCTACAACCACAGACTGCATGATGGACATAGCCACTGTGACGTCACTCATTGCATACTTGCTAATTAGTGCTAAGAAACGGAAGCAATCCATGTTATTAATCGGATAATTCCATTAAACAGCTCCAAAATGGCACTAAGAGTAAAATCATAGTGGAGAGGTTCCATTCAGTGACTCCAGTTAATGGAAGAAGCCTAGCCGGTGGCAGACACATGCCATACCAGCCTTTTTAATGGCAGGAGGTGGGGCCTGTTGTTGAATCCTATAAAGTCTATTTAGGGTATGCTCTGTGGCTAACAACTTGTGATTGACAAGGCTATAGCCAATAAGCTTGCAGTTTCAGTCAGTCTGGCTCATCTCATCACTGCTGGTTTCAAAACACCAAGATGGTGACGGTGAAAATGCGCATCAGGAGGTTTTAGAACTGGACTTGGGAAACCATTGGGTGACATCACAGTAACTACATGCATCTTTTATACTGTCTATGGTGTGAAAGCAAAATAGTGAGTGCAAGTATGGAAACGTGATTTGGGACAAAATATTAATTTTCAGCAAGCGTTACTTGTTACTTTCTGATCAGTTATTGATTTTAGGCTCATGGGAACAAATCTGAGACTAAATCTAAGAGACTGTGTATACAAAATGGACATAGCCACCATGATAAACTTAATAGAACACATAATATAGATGTTTAAACTGAAACATGTTACTATTTCATGTAAAGTATTAGCTCATTTTGAATTTCATGGTGACAGCAAAAGGTTGGAAAAGTAAGTAGTACTAAAAAGAAACAGGAAGAGCATTTTGCAGCTAATTAGGTTAATTGGCAACAGGTCATTCACAGCATCTTAATGAGGCATAGTTTCTCAGAAGTAAAGATGGGCAGAAGTTCACCAATCTGTAAAAAAAAAGAAAGAAAAACCCTGCATCTACAAATTGTGGATTAATTACAGAAAAATCATCCTCAACACAGAGTTTGAATGTCTCATCATCTGCAGTACACAAAAATCATTAAATGATATAGAGAATCTGAAGACATATGTGCGCAAGGGACAAAAATCAATATTGGATGCCCACAATCTTGTGACCCTCAGGCAGCACTGCATTAAAAACAGGAATTATTCGGTCATGGAAATTGTTGCATGGGCTCAGAAACACTTCCAGAAATCATTGTCTGCGAACACAGTTCGCCGTGCCATCCACAAATGCAGGTTAAAGCTCCATCATACAAAGAAGAAGCCATATGTGGAGATGATCCAGAAACACTGCTGTCTTCTCTGAGCCAAAGCTCATTTAAAATGGACTGAGGCAAAGTTGAAAACTGATCTGTGGTTGGATGAATTGAAATGTGAAATTGTTTTTGGAAAACATAGATGCTGCACCCTTTGGAATGGAAGGAAGGAAAGGGACCATCCAGCTTGTTATCAGCACTCATTTCAAAAGCCTGCATTTGTGATGGTGGTGGTGGTGGTGGTGGGGCATCAGTGCCTGTGGAAATGGTAGCTGAAACATATATACAGGTTTTAGAGCAACCATCATGTGCTCCCATCCTGACTACATCTTTTTCATGGAAGGCCTTAGAGGTAAACACGGCTCCGTCCCAACTTTTTTGAGATGTGTTGCTGCCAACAAATCTATTCTATTGTGAATAAAGTTTGGGTTTGAGATTTGCAAATCATTTGCAAAGATTTGCAAATCATTGCATTGTGTTTTTATTTACATTTTACACAGCACTCCAACTTTTTTTGGAATTGTTTATGAAATCAGATTTGACTGAAAAACTAATATAGCAACAAGGCACAAAATAGCATTGCCCCAAGGAATACCATACTCTAACCACCTTTGTGACTCTAATGGGATCACAATTTATGAAATGAACAGCACGTTGTTATCAGTAAGACTTGAAAGTAGTTGTTGAGTTTGTGGCAAGTGAGAAGTAGGGTCATTTTTGATGTCCTTCTTGAAGAGGAGCAAACATTTTTTGCAAATTTGCAGTTGAATTCATTTGGGCTTTGAATGCATACCGGGATGTTTTACATATTGCATCAACAATGACTTCACACAGTCTACAGCCTTATACAGCAAGATAGTCTGAGGGCTTACAAAGCAAAGGACACATACCCGCGACATTCAGTTAAATTCATTATAAGCAAGTCAAGTTTATATTCACCACCAATCACAAATATTTAAGGAATTCACAGATGCAAAAAAATTGAGAACTGGCCTTGTTTTTCTGAGGTACAACACAGCAAAAGCCTGATATAATTTTATTTGAACAGCGCATCATAACTAAAAGGAAATCAAAGCCGTTTGACCACTCTATCTGCCCTCAGTCATGTCTTGCAGGCAGGGCTTCAACCCACCTCTGTCACAGTGACTGGCAGATACTAACACATATGCACAAGCAGATGTCAAAGCCTTTGATTGGTAGCAGCTCAGAGGCAATATCCTGTGTGGTCTCTTTCCGTGTCGCCCTCAGTAATGTGCTTTTATTCTGCAGCTTTCATCTTTATGGAATAAAGTCGACTCTGAAAACGAGCCACTCTGTAGCAAATCCATTTTACTGGAAACAGTACTGGTCTCTTGAAACGACACATTTCTGTGGAAAAAGATATGATTTCTTTTCACTCTTCCACTGGAGGGCAGTCTTGTGCCACACACATCCCGCAGCCAAAGGCTGGACTCCTGCAAACACAGGACTTCACATTCTCACAGCTAACCACAGAGACCTTGGCACTCCCAATCCTTCTGGGCGAGCCATGGTTTTATGGCATCACGTCACTCACGAGATGTTACCAAGTGAATCCTTTTCCTCCACACATGGCAATAATTAGATTGCTGATGCATGCATGTCTCACGGTATTTCGGTTGGATGCATCTTAGAAGCAGAAACCAAAACATGAGCACAGTACACAGTCAGTCGGATTTGCTCATCAAGACATAAAATAATTCTTCAGGCCCATCATTGCTGGGCTAATACCCTCCGTGAAACCTGTTTTTTATTTTGCATTTCATTTCACTGGAAGATGCACTTAAAAATCTATTTTTCAGTCACTAATTTAATTCACAGTTGTTAAGTTATGAATTTTTCCTCACATCTCCCTTTGCAGCACAAGGGCCAAGGTGAGCAATTAGGGGATTGTGCCTGCATGCAGCTGCCAGCAAGTGCACACAGAAATAGCACCACTATTTTCTCATTTCATTCTACCACAACTGATATAACTGTGGGTAATGTATTCACATCAGGGACTGAAAGCACTTTAGATGGTGGTATTGATATGGTAAAGAAGCCTTCAGTCTTTCCGTGCAGCATCCACCGTACAGTGTGAGCTCTCAGTGTTCAACCTAAATTTAAACACGCCTGAAATTGCCTGTAAATGAGTCGCAGGGCTGAAATGTAGCTGTGAGCTGTGTATGCTGAGTTTTATATTCATTATTATACAGCGTGTTTTTGGTCTTTTTTTCTTTTACAAATAAGGATCCTGACACTTCTGGGGCCCAGGCAATTATTTTTTATCTTACCTCGTCTGTGGGGATGATAATAATGATCTAAGTTATGAAACCCGTAGTTTGGTCTGTATAACATACACAATCTGACTGGTAACTCACTGGCTGGACTGTTAGTGGTGATGTCATCCTGTAACACCAGTAGAAAAAATAAATTCTCATGAATTATGCACATAATTATTAGGTTATCGCCACAAATCAGACGGTGAGAATGAGGTGTCTTGTAGAGAAATATTCCTTTCCTGGAGAATATGAGAAGCAGGTGAATTTAATATGGTTTAGCTTTCAATTTCACAGAACTGAATTCACAAAAATACATCC
Source organism: Pterophyllum scalare (assembly GCA_024447675.2). Classification (NCBI taxonomy): domain Eukaryota; kingdom Metazoa; phylum Chordata; class Actinopteri; order Cichliformes; family Cichlidae; genus Pterophyllum; species Pterophyllum scalare. The sequence goes on from JAMQGT020002526.1 coordinate 25,254, forward strand.
CCAGGTTTGTTTTTTTTTTAAATGGCCCATTTGTTTGGTCCAACCTCCCAACCCAACTGTTCTCTTTTCCAAGGTGTTGAATTCTGCTTTTTGTCAAAGCTGCTGCAGTGATGCATAACCACACTGGTTATAGCATTAGTGTGACTCATCCCACATGGATGCTCTTCACCAGTGTTGCGTAGTCACATATTTCTGTAATGCATTGCTGTTGTCATATGTTGCCGTGTGGCAGGCAGGCTGCAGACCCAAATGCAGGACTTAATAGACAAGACTGTGAACTAAATAAGGTAGCTTTAATGCCTAAGACTTGCCAAGATACAGAATACAAACTAATGCAGAGTAATAGCCAGGGATTTACACGGAAGTAACACACAGAGTGCACGGCATGAGGGAGGACATGACAAAGAACTAAGGAAATGCACACACAAAGTAATTAGAGAGAGGACACAGCTGGGGAAAGCAAGACACAGGTGAACAGAATCTAACTAATGAGACAGAGGGGAAGCAACACTGAATGCAACACATGACACACGAGACTAGCAAAATACAACAGGAAGAAAGTAAGCATGAAATAGAGATGGAGACTTGACAGCAAGAGATAGGGGAGGACCACAACCTATCAAGAAACTATAAACTCCAGCACATAATCCAAAAATTAAATAGAGGAACATAGGAATTCATACATACAAAGAACTCTTAACTAAGGAACAAGAAAAAACTCAAAACACTGGGTCAAAGACCCAGGACCATGACAGTTGTACTAAATTCAGTAGTCACATTTACAGTTACTAATCAAACAATTGTGTTGTTGACGCACTACAATCAGCATTACAATCAGCTGACTTCAATTCATGTGCAGGGGTTAGAAAAATAGAAAAATTATCTACAGCTTTTGAAGAGTGGAGACATAAAAGTCACTTAGAAAGGACAAAAATGTGATGATAAAGTGTAACAGTGTGAGGTGGCACCAGTCTTTCCAGGTTTCTGCAAGGACAACATCCTAACACAAAGCTAGCAGCCAAGACGCCCCGAATGCACAGCAATGCTAAAGCCGAGCGTATGCCAACCCTGGCCGAGCAGCCAAAGCTTTTCAGTAGGTAACAAAAGCAGTGAAGAGCTGTCAGGCTTGTGGCATTGTAGCCTCCATTTCTACCTGTATCTGTTTGTACAGCAGAGTTACTGTGGCCCCAACATTGTTCTGTGAAGTGCTGTTTGGGAAGGTTTTCAACCTTGCTGTCAGGTTTGTGTTTGTACTTAAACACTCAAAGGAGGACCTTGTGTGTGTCCTCATTAGGGTAGGTGTTTGTGCCAGTGTGTGGGACAGCCTAAGGTTTATATTGTTAACTGATAATTATGCAACATGTTACAGAGTAATGCTGAAGTAGTGCAATGAATGGCTTTCTGCAGGGGTAGATAAGTAATGAATTACTTTTTCAAAATGTAACAAGTAATTTGTAATATTACTTTTTTTTTTTAAACTATACCGGGGTTGACAGGCAGCACATATAATTGCTAATTGCTGTGTCTGTAACAAAAAAAGGAGAACAGCACCTGAGAGATAAAACGAAAACAGAAACAAGCACACAATCTTGCTTTGTTTGTTTCTGTGTGAGTGAGTTTGTCATGAAATGTACCTGGTAATGAGGGTGAGAACCTGCAACGATGCTCCCCAGAAGCCTGAGACGGACAGAAGGACCCAGAAGACTCGGACTATGCGCTGCACCACAGGAGCGCTGAAGAACCAGGGCCACACATCATGCTAACATCCTCAGGCCCACCCCAGCAGAAGGAAGAGGCAGAACCAGCCAGAGCACCCATGGCCAAAGGTCAAGAGCACCAGAGAACTAGAGGCAGCAGGCAGCCGACCCCGCAAGAGGCCGACCACCCCAGTGCAAGTCGAGAACTTAGAAACACCTAAGTTCAGTTGATTGTGATTACATTTTGCCTGTATGATGGACTTCAATTGCTGATATTCAAGAAATTTACTGTCGTTGATTCCATATATGTATATATACACTGCTAAAAAGAATAAAGGGAACACTCAAATAACACATCCTATATCTGAATGAATGAAATATTCTCATTGAATACTTTGTTCTGTACAAAGTTGAATGTGCTGACAACAAAATCACACAAATATCAATGGAAATCAAATTTATTAACCAATGGAGGCCTGGATTTGGAGTCACATACAAAATTAAAGTGGAAAAACACACTACAGGCTGATCCAACTTTGATGTAATGTCCTTAAAACAAGTCAAAATGAGGCTCAGTATAGTGTGTGGCCTCCACGTGCCTGTATGACCTCCCTACAACGCCTGAGCTTGCTCCTGATGAGGACGGCGTCTCCAGACTCTCTCACGTATGTCACATGTGCTCAGTGTGAACCTGTTTTCATCTGTGAAGAGCACAGGGCGCCAGTGACGAATTTAACCCAATCCTGGTGTTCTCTGGCAAATGCCAAGCGTCCTGCACGGTGTTGGGCTGTAAGCACAACCCCCATCTGTGGATATCGGGCCCTCATAGCATCCTCATGAAGTCAGTTTCTAACCGTTTGTGCAGACACATGCACATTTGTGGCCTGCTGGAGGTCATTTTGCAGGGCTCTGGCAGGCGGAGGTAGAGGTCTTGCTGCTGGGTTGTTGCCCTCCTGTGGCCTCCTCCACGTCTCCTGGTGTACTGGCCTGTCTCCTGGTAGCACCTCCAGCCTCTGGACACTACGCTGACAGACACAGCAAACCTTCTTGCCACAGCTCGCATTGATGTGCCATCCTGGATGAGCTGCACTACCTGAGCCACGTGTGTGGGTTGTAGAGTCCGTCTCATGCTACCACGAGTGTGAAAGCACCACCAACATTCAAAAGTGACCAAAACATCAGCCAGAAAGCATAGGTACTGAGAAGTGGTCTGTGGTCCCCACCTGCAGAACCACTCCTTTATTGAGTGTGTCTTGCTAATTGCCAATATTTTCAACCTGTTGTCTATTCCATTTGCACAACAGCATGTGAAATTGATTGTCAATCAATGTTGCTTCCTAAGTGGACAGTTTGATTTCACAGAAGTTTGATTTACTTGGAGTTATATTGTGTTGTTTAAGTGTTCTCTTTATTTTTTTGAGCAGTGTATATATATATATATATATATATATATATATATATATATATATATATATATATATATATATAAAAATAAATAAATAAAAGAGCAACAGTAAATTTCTTGAATATGTGTGTGTGTAACAAAACCACAGCATGTGATGCACTGTGATAAGAATGTGCTGGATAGTCAGCTTTGCACCAGCCCAGTGATTGGTTGGTATCAGCTGATATCACTCCTATACATATCATATACAGGTAGCATCCTCCAGCAACAGGCAGGTAGATTTATAGTTTATTAATCCTTGAAAAGTATGACTCACTTTAAATCTAAAAATATGTGTATCAAGAATGTTACCGTATTATAACTCTTTTAAAAATACCTAAAATGCCTCCATGAGCTGTGCGGCCACACTGATAAGCAGGCCGAATCATAACACCAGCACGCATCTGTCACTTCCCTCTCACTGTCTCTGCCTCACTTTTCTTCTTCCCCTGTGCCCCAGTTTGCAAACCTCTGCCGTAGGCATGACATTAGCTGTTAGCACAACACATAAAACTAGATTCATCAGTGCTTCTAAAATGCTAGGCTGTCACTCTGACAGGCTGGATTGCTGGGGGAGGGGGGGGGGATTATTACGGGCTATACACTGTATCTTCATACCACAATTGTCCAACAACTGTTCCGGAAAGAACAGGTCACTGGGTCGGTCCACTTTCCTTCTCGCGGCCTGTTCTTGGAAAGTGGCTGTGTTAAAATCTGACACACTAACATGAGTCTGTGCCATTTTGTCACACTGCAGTTGTGAAGCTGTGACGCTTTGATGAGTCCTGAGTGTCAGCTTGTTGATACCGAATATATGACGCCATCCCGTCCCCGTCTGCTATCCTTCGGCACATTCTCCCGAACTGTCAAAACACTTTGGAGGCTGTGCTAAACTCGAGTGCAAGCAAGCAGTGGCGCCTGACAGGAAGATGCCTTGGCTTGGAATGAAGGCGCTCATCATTTGATATGTGTGACACCATTCAATCATGATGCTTATTGCTTGTGTTCCCTCCAAAAACTGCTGGAATTAGATGTGCAGAGGGATGCCTGGCAGAGGGGAGGTTTATTTACTCACTTAAGGTGATGCTGAAATGGGGATAAAATGGGAACGTAACCTTTCTGTAAAATCCCCTCAGAACACAATTCGAGGTAAACAGTCAGGTTCAATCCCAATCAGAAAGGCCAAGAAGCCAGAGAAAAGAGTTTCTACAATCCTTGCAGTGTGTCTAATATGCCAGCTTAACAGTGCGAAGTAACACTCTTCCTCCTCATACTCCTGCTACTTATTATTCAGCTCCCACTCAAACTTAGTCATCAAATTATTTTTCACATTCAAAGCTATAAATTCTAACTTCACAGGTTTTTGGAACATGTTTTATTCTCATCTTCACTACTTTTCATGCTTTCTGAGATGTTTTCTTTCATTGCCTATTACTGTCACAGAGAAGACGTGGAGGAATCAGGCGAGCTCATGCTGCGAACCCGGTGCTGTTTCGCTTCACTTTGTCAGGTGCAATAAAGTCTGTGGTGTGGTAGCACTTCATGGGCCTCTTCTTTTTTTTTAATTTTGAAGTTGTCTTAAAGTTGAATTCTATCTGAAGTTAAACTTTTAGTCAGATCTTGCTGATTTATAGTAGACTGCACAGCAATGAACTGCAACAAAGTGCTCATAGTTTGCCTGCTTAACCTTGCTGATTTGTGTCTCCTTGCATTGCTGACTCACACTTCAGCTTTTTCAGTTTATTCACTGCTGCCATTGAGACAACCTTGCTCATCGTCGACAATGAGCTCTTTCAGGAACTGCGCCGCAGCAGCTCTGTGGCATTCAGAAAAATTCAGGTGACAGAGCATATTTCCTACTGGCAAGAATTGTCCCTGAAATGAAAACTCACTGGAAAAATACTGTCTGCTTTGGCTGCTCGCTGCACTGTTGTCAAGCAATGAAACAGCAGGGCAGAGCCCGGCTCTGCTGAAAGAATATACCGCAGCTAAAGAAACGGTTTGGCATTTTCAGGGATGCAGTTGTTTGCTTTGCCAGCAGACATAGGGAAAAGAATGACACCACCCTCAAGCCTTTCTGTTATGAACAGTGATGGACAAAACACTTGAAACTAACAATACTGCTCACAAGGGGTTTGTGAGGTGGAGGAGCTCTTTGGTGTGGGTTCAGGGAGACATTGATAGGCTTCATCTCATAAGAAGTGCCACAAAGTGGGTCTAAATGTTGGATGGTTGGTTTGAGAAAATTACATAGACTGGCACAGTGACTCCCTATTTAACAGGACCTATCCAACCATCTGCCATCAGATGATAATACACCTTATATCTTCAGGAGAAAGTAACCTGGGGGAAGCTTTGGCATGGGTGTCCTCCAATTTGCTGTGACTGTACAGAAGCTGCACTACCTACATGCATCATCCAGGTGGAAGCCAAGGTGGACTTAAAAGGTAGAACAACTACACATCCATGGTGTCTGCAGCTTTTCATGTGTGTCCACAAGCAAGAATAATCCCAACCTTAAGCAGAACATGCAAAAGATGTATGCCCTGTGACAGCACCTATTGATATCCAGACATTTTTTTGAAGCTGTTTTTGGAGTCAAAAGTGATAAGGGTGGCAAGGAAACTCCATCCACAGATTGTTTGGGTGTTAAAGATAGTGATACCTGCTAATTAATGCCAGGTTTCATACAAATAATACCAAATTTGACTCCCAAGAACTCGTTTGCAAACATCATGGACAACAGGATTTAATACACTGCAGAGAGTCCCATTAAAAATGTTCCAACATGTACCAATATCAAAAACACAGTCGAGAGGTCAAGTTGAGTGACTCGAATTAGTGTAGCAGACAGCTTTGGGTAACAGCTGCCTGTGTTGGTGCATCTGTCACTGAAAACAGCCACATCTCATAGAGGCTCGCCTGAATATTTTAGAAACTGCTGCCCTACTGGGATTTTCCCACACAACTAAGGGTAGGTTTACAGAGAATGGTCCTAAAAGGGAGAAACTATCCAGTGAGCAGCAGTAGTCTGGGTCAAAATGCCTTGTTGTTTTCAGAGGTGAGAGGAGAACAGCCAGAGAGCTTTGAGCTGACAGGAAGGCCAAACTAACTCAAATAAACACTCATTACTACAAAGGTATGCAGAGGAGCATCTCTGAACGCAACAACATGTCAAACATTGAAGCAGATGAGTTACAGCTGCAGGACACCACAGCAGGTGCCACTCCCGTCAGCTAAGAACAGATCACAGAGGCTACAGGACACTGAAGAATTGTTGCCTGCTCTGAAGAGTGTCGATTTCTGCTGTGACATGGAAGCATGGATCCATCCTGTTTGTATCAGGCTGATGGCAGTGGCGTAATGGTGTGGAATATATTTTCTTGGCACACTTTGGGCCCCTTAGTACCAATTCAGGATCATTTAAAAACCACAGCCCACTTGAGCACTGTTGCTGACCATGCCCATTCCTTTATGACCACAGTGTGCCCATCTACTAACGGCTGCTTCCAGCAGGATAGCACACCATGTCACATACCTCAGATTATCTCAAACTGGTTTCTTGAACATGATAACGAGTTCACTGTACTTAAATAGCCTCCACAGTCACCGGATCTCAATCCCGGAGAGAACCTTTGAGATGTCATGCAGCGGGAGATTCTCATCATGGATATGCAGCCACTGTGTGATTCTGTCGTGGTGATATGGCCCAAAAATCTCTGATGAATGTTTCCAGCACCTTGTTGAATCTATGCCACGAAGAATTAAAGCAGTTCTGAAATCAAAAAGGGGGATGGAGGAAAAACAGAATAGGTCCACTTCAAATCTTTTCATAGTGGGCTGAAAGATTTGCAGTAAAGTCACTCCTCCAAATATTTCAGCAAATATTATTGCATTTAAACTGAAAACTCCCTTTAGTAAAAGTAACAGTGATTTTTCCAGAGGAAACATTATTTCACTGACAATAAATGTGTCACAGCAGCTCTGGTGGTGCTGGACCCCCCCGGAGCACGGCTACTTGACTCCCAATGATTTCACTGCAGAAACTGCTGCCGTGTCTGAAATCATGTAATATTTTTAGTGCATAAGTGCCTTCACACTACCAAGTGCAGCCAAATGAAGTGCTCTTCATGAACCTGGATGCTGTAGTCCTTTCACACTCAAACTTGAGTGTAGGATGCTACATATAAATGTTTTTAGTTAATTTCAGGCAATCCAAATAAAGTTGCATTCTCACAACCAATAGATTACATAATAGACTTCATCTTGAAAATCAGCATTACTCACTCGGAAATTCAAAAGTAGTTTAGGTCAGGGCTTGTTGGTCAACAAAGCTCTAGTTAGGTGATTGCTAACTCACCTTGCTAAGCAGGGCTAAGTAGGAAACAAACTAATTTACAACGTGCTTGATATTACATTTTTGTCAAATTATTTCCATCCAGTAACTTAAATACCAGCAAAAATGTATGGACTATAACCTTTTTGTACGCAATCTTTCCTCCTCTGTGTTGTCTCACAGGTAAGTATTAGTCTATGATTAGTATTTGTATCTTTTCCACATCTTTTTCATTCCGCACAGGAGGTCGGAAAAGTGCTTTTTCTGCTGTAGTTTTATGTTAAGAGGATTAGTTGAGGCAACAAAATGACTGTGAATTCACAATATTTTCACCGGGCTCACTGTTTTTCACTTTAAGTTGAGAGAAAATAAAAGGTCAAGGAAAAAAAAGTTTTTTTTGCCAGACTAAAAAAAAAAAAACCTAATCATCAAAGTGACTCCTGCAGTCTTTAGGCAGACATATTGTGTCAAAGTCACAATTATTTACAATGCTGAAGTCATCCAAAGCACGTCAGAAGAACTATGTGACTCACTTTAGCTCATATAATACATTAGAAATGATTAAGGCCATATATTATGTAATGTGCAGTGAAACAGGCTGCTTTTTTCCATCTGCATTTTATGAAAAGTATCACTTTAATTTGTTGCACAATGAAACTTTAATCTTTCCTTTTGGCCACCTTAAACTTTGCCACCTTAAATGAGACTTCCAAAGAGACACACCATGATGGATTTAGCGTGACACTGGGAGTGACAGACTGAAAAAGTCAAGGGAGTGAAGTTGACATTTATTATCTCACTTCAATTCTCTGGAGCACTGGAACCAGAGTGACCATGTTTGAAATTTACTGCAGTACTATTGGGTACATGTTGGTCCTGACTGCAAATGAGCCCATAATGACTTTCTTTTATTCTCTGAGATGATCTAAGGTATGCTGCAAGCACCACAATATTCTTTGTGTTGGTGTGGCATCTCAGTCAGGGCTACCCGGGTTTAATAGGCAGCATGATACGATTCTGACCCAGAGCTGCTTTTAATGTGTCTGGTCGAATTCCACTTCCCTCCCGTGTTACATGGAAACCTGCATTCCCTTTGTAGAAAAAAAATAAATAAGGAAAAGCAATCACTGCGACTTAACTCTTGTCATGAAAAGCAGCTTTCTGAAACACTGTGTTTCTGAGAAGTTCCCGCTGTATGCTCTTTGGTTTTAAAAAGTGTGGCCTTCAAATGCCTTTGCTACACAAATGATTCAATTACTCCTCCTTTTAAATGTGCAAGCAGAGATAGCGTTTTGCTGCCAGAGAGGGAGGAGAGAATGAAATTAACCTCGGCTAACTCCCTCTGCCCCCGACACTTGTATTATGATTTTCTATTAAAACCCTATCTTTCCTATAATGAATTCAGTGCTTCTACAAGAGAAGCGTCTCTGCATTTGCCCAAACTAATTTTTGTTTGTGTTCAGGTGAACTCTCAAATCAAAGACCTCCTGACAGTGTGGCCACAAATGCCATGAAAATCCTATTAAAATATTGGGAGAGCCAATGAGATGGCAATTACTGTCAATTTGAATGCTTTCTTTGAAGGATAAAAAACATAACTGACAGATTGTTTAAGATACGGTATAGAATACTTATATATGTCTGGGTACATCTGAAATAAAATGCACTAAATTAAATTAACAAATGATTGGCTTCATTTCTCCATGGGCAGCACCGAGCTGTAGTGGTTAGCACTGTTGTCTCACAACAGTAGGATTGAATCCACCAGCCAGCTGGGGCCTTTTTACATGGGGTTTGCTCATGATATTGCAAAAACTGGACCCAAAGAACAAACTCAAAGAACAGACTCCAACTACCAGCAAAAGACTTAAAAGATTTATTTACAGAACAAATTAAATTAGTAACTGGTGATCAGGGAAGGTCTGCAGAGAGACTGTTAGTGATGGCCAGCGGGGAAGGGTAGTTTGCAAAGGTGATGTATTAAAGGTGAGCTCTTACTTGTTAAGTTTAGGGTTTGAGGCATTGGAGGGGTGCAGGTGGGTAACCTGGAATCTCAGGGAGGAAGAGAGTGGGTAGGCAGGTGAGCAACAGAAGAGTCCTTGATTCTGCAATGAGCGACAAACTCCATGTGCAGCAGAAGTAGGTGGCTGTGATCTTCAGACTCCTCAGAGGGAAAAAAGGTAAGGGCTCCGGCCATGGACTCCAGGCAGACGAAGAGCGAAGCACACTAGGACAAGAGCTAAAATGGAAGAGCCAGTTGGTGGTGAATCACTACCACAGCCGGTCATTAAATACACTGATAAGAATATATACTGCAGGCTTCTTCCTGCAGTCCAAAGACATGCATAGTGTGACTGTGAGCATGAATGGTTGTTTGTCTCTGTGTTAGCCCTGTGGTGGACTGGTGACCTGTCCTGGGTGTGCCCGGCCTTTCAGCCTGTGACAGCTGGGATAGGCTCCAGCTCCACACCCCCACAACCCTGAATAGGACAAGTGGAAAAAAAAAATTGATGGATGGAAGAAGGCTTAATTTCATATTAGTTGGAATATCTGGCAGATTAAGACTACTGAGTTATAGTAAGCATTTTCTGTTATTTCTTGGATGGGACACCAAAACTGTAAACTAACACATGCATATAGATTTAAAAAAAAATTTTTTTTTACTATACCAAAGCAAAATCAGCATAACAGCCTGGCACTGTGGTTGATGACGTCATCTACTTCCTGCAGAGATCCCTCTGCCACTTGGACAAAGCCAGCAGCACCGTGAGGCTCATGTTTTTTGAATTCTCTGGTGCTTTTAACACTGTACAGCTCAGGCTACTGAGGGATAAGCTGGAGAATACAGGAGTGGGCCGTCTCAGGATGTGAGTCTGACAGAGTTGTGAGTCTGACAGAGTTGTCTACAGCACTGAGGTCCTCCATTTTGGCTCCCTTTTACTTCACATTCAACATTGCAGACTTCTCACACATCTCAAACTGTCATCTACAGAAGCTCTTTGATGACTCTGTCATTGTTGGCCTTATCGCAGATGGGGATGATACAGAATACAGAGAGCTGAACCAGGAGTTTGTGGACTGGTGCCAGCGAAACTGCTCCCAGATCAGTGCTTCAAAAACCGAAGAACCGATGGACATCCACATTCAGCTTTAGCTTTGAGGCCACGTCCAGAAGTGACCATATTTAGAGAGTGAGTGCTAAGTTATTACTAACAGTCAGGATTAGCAAGGGGCATCTGTAGACCGCATGGCTGCTAACTGTGCCAAAGAAAACATAAAGCATTTGAATTTCACTAATCAAAACTGTTTTGCATACTTAGCAGGGTTGGCTGACAAATTATGTAGCCTCCTGTTCACAATCTATACCCATGAAAGCACAAACAGAGTGGAGAGATCAAATCACACATGCAAATATCCTCGCTTTTCTCAGGTTCTCAGTATTGTAAGACCATCCCAGTCTCCTCCTCTTTTGCTATCTCTTCTGGGAATCACAGCTCATTTACATGACCTTTAAAATTTTCTAGGCGCACAGTCATGATGAAAAGAAAGCACACTGTCTTTCAAGTCCAAGGTTTTACCTATTAGGACATAAAAAAAACAAACATCATCTGGTCCTTAGCATATTCTAAAATTAGATAAATACAGCCTCAGATGAATAACATTTGAAGTATTACACTGTGTCATTATTTATTTAACAAAAATTAAACCAAAATGCAGGAGCAATGTGTGAAAACTAAGCGCACCTTTACTGCTTTCTTGGAAATTAAAGTGAAAAGCAGTCGGGTGCTGATTATCTAATGCACTAAATTAACTGATCATCAGACTGATCTGATCATCATCAGAGGGATGAGCTCTAGAAAAGTTATACAAGTCTAGTTATTTTGCTGGTGTGTGTTAACACAATGCCAAGGGGGAAGGACATCAACAGTGAGACGCAATAGTTGAAACCCCTCAATCTGGAAAGGGTTCTCAGGCCATTCTGCAAAATTTTCAAGCCCACCATTATAACTATTTACAAATGGAAACATTCAAAACAGTCACCAGTCTTCCTAGGAGTGGATGTTCCAGCAAATTCACCCTGAGGTCAGAGCGTGAAGTAATCATAGAAATTTCCAAAATGCCCAAGAGCTACATCTCAGACTCTGCTGCCCTCAGTTACCATTAAAGACTGTACAAGTTTCGAAGGACTGCCAGAAGAAAGCCTGGCAGTGCAGCTTAGGTTTGTAAAGTTGCATCTGAACAAACCACAACACAACACTGGAACAATGTCGTTTCAACACACAAGACCACAGGAAGTGGAGATGCTTGGCCATGACCCACAGCACCATGTTTGGCAAAAACCAAGCACAGCATAACAGCACAAACACCTCATACCAGCTGTCAGCATAATGATGATTCAGGTTTCTTTTCATTATTGAAGGGTCCTTACCTTAAAATTGACTAATTTTAAGACCTGGTAAGGACCAGATGAATTTTTAATTATGTCCTGATGCATAAAACCTTATAACTGAAAGAGGGCATACTATTTTTCTTTTACTATGAATGTACCTGGATTACATGAATCTGCAAGTTTTGCATTTGTCTAATACCATCCAGAATGTCAGATGGTCTGTGAAATGCAGTCTGTATATACACAATCCCCACAGATATCATTTTGACTCATCTGTGAACATTCCTGGCAACTCATGACTTGATTCAAGGAGCAGTATGTGTGCAGTCAGGCCAGTTAGACACTGAACCTACCAGCTTGCTACTGTAGCTGTTACTTTACCACTCCTTACTGTGAAGTAAAATAGATAATTTAGTACAAATTCTGCTCTCCTTTAGCTTCAGAAAGAAAATAGATTAGGTGGTGTTGATATACAGCAAATGGTCCTATTCAACTACTGTAGCAATGAACCACTTAAGAGACACAACAGCCACCATTACTTTGGCACATGACTGAATCAATTCAGTATTAATCAAAGGTTTCTACAACTTCTGTTAAAAAAAAGAAAAAAGAAAACATCAAAGACTGTGATGAAAGTCGCTCTGATGAAGACATTCCCGAGTAAAGGAAGATCAAGAGTTCCCTGTGCTCCAGAGGATGACTTCATTAGAGTTACTGGCCTCACCAATCACCAATTACTACACCTCAGATTAGAGCCAACATCAGTGCATCCCAGAGTTCAAGTAGCCATCTTAATCTTAACAGTTGGGAGGAGACTGTAAATCAAAATGCTGCAATGAAAACTTTACTGAAGGACATTCAGACCCCTGTTTGGGGTTCGGTTTACCCAGGATCCACATTTGTTAAAATGCCTCGCTTTACAGCAGAAATAAACATTTTCATCCTTTGGGATTTTGGTCTCTGTAGCTATTTTTCCTTGATTGTAGCAACTGTTGAAAGTGGTGATTTTTCTAATATTCATACATCTATTCTCTGCAGCTTGCACAAGTCTAGGTCTTCTGATAATTTGCCCATTTCAATTTTGTTTGTTTTTTTGCTACTGAACTGGGCCTTTTGACTACGTTCGGGCGGTTGATGCTTTTTCAAGCATTTTCATTACAATTATCTGTCATGGTGCTGTGGCTAGCAGGCAGAGGTTGGACCCCAAATGCAGGACTCAGACAAAGAACTGAACTTAATGCAGTTTTTTTGAAAATGATAAGTGCACAAACAAATAATCTGGGCTGGACCAATGCCAGAACTAAAACCAAGGGCCACAAGGAACAGGAAGGCACACAGCAGGTACAAAGACAACAACGCAACAATGAAGAGAAGAAAACTGAGGGCTTAAATACACATCAGGTAATCAGGGCAAGAGGAAACAGCAGGGCACAGCAGGTGAAGCAAATGAAAAATAACAACAGGGGAAGCAAAACTAAGCACAAAGCACAGGGAACACAAGACTGTCAAAATAAAACAGGAAGTGACTAAACAGGTATACGCAGACGTGACACACAGAGAAAACTAAACAGTTTTGCCGTGGCTCACCTCTGGTGGCGCGGTGTCACATACAATAAATGCAGCAGGCGGTTGGCGCATGCCCATTGCTGTCTTTCTTTATATCGCCAATATACATGTGCTGCACATGCTGATGTTGTACAGTCTAATATATTGAATGAATGTGTGTGACATGTTTATTCTTTGTGATTGTAAATGCACGGTGAAAATACACAGGGCGAGGCAGAAAGTACCGTGCCACACCGAAAGAGGGCAGTGCTGGGGCAGCACATATGTGAACATCCAACTCCAGACGAGTCAGTGTCTCACTCGTCACAAACCTCACAGCACGTCTCTGGCTGTTTCCCCATAGATTTCTTTTCAACAGGAAATCTTTTTGCAGTGAGAGGAGTCACCCTCTGCTGACCATTAAAAAGAATACGGGTTTGAGGCATTTCTGACTTTCTTTGCTTGTTATTTTACCTCTGGAAATTGCCTTTTTTAAACAAAATTTATGGATACAGACTGCCTGTTAAGCCTGCTAGTATTAGCTAAGAATTAATTCCCCTCCTTATCTGAAAATAGCACTTTTGGTTTCAAAAAAAGTGAAAATGGAGACACCCATGAAGCTAAAGTGGAGGCGCTAAACTACAGTCAAACGGATAATTTTGTTGCTCCCTCCATCTTTTATTTACAGTCTTTTGCTCACAAACACATGCTGTTGATTAGCTCGAAAGGTATTTATGCAGTTAGCACAATGGCCATTCCAGATGGCTAATTTCAGTGTTTACTTTAAGTAAGACTTAAAAACAGTCCTTCAAAATGAATCCTCGTTTCCCCAAATCTGTAAAATGTAGATGGACAGTGGAGCCACTGTGGCCACATTAACAGGAAATAGACCTTACTTATCCTTTAATGCCCATGGTCTTGGAATGATATCTTTAGTAATCCTATAAAGGTGTAATGCTCTAATGTCTTCATACTTTTACTAATGCATTGTACAACAATATATATTATATAAAGGAGCCCAACATGACATGATGTTGTAATGATGTTGTAATTGTCCTCATTGTTATATCATTAGAATGGCTGTTATAGCAGTGGACAGAAGTTTGAGTAGTTTGGAAGAAAGGGAGAGGAGTTGGCTATTGCCTGGTGGCTTAATGGTGCATTGCAAATATAATTAGTCTGTGCAGCACATACTATACTTACTATAGGGCCACACAGAATAATTAACATTATAGCTGAAGTTTCTCAGGGACTTTCCCCCCATTTTGTGATCAATTTCTATACAGATCTGTTCCTTTGGCCATGAGGCATCAGGAGTTGTTTCCATGCAGCTGCTCCGACAAGCAGAAGAACTCGATAAACAAGATCAAATTACAAAGACAGACAGGGGATGAGCTGTTGCTATGGCAACCCCCCTACACCATTTCTCCCCAGAATCAAGATCCCTCATTGTAGATGCCAGCGATGCGGGGGAGTCTGATCTGGCAAGATTTAGGAAGTGACAGACAGACAGGACACTAGTCACTGTGGATAATCTGAGGTGGGTGTCATGACCCGATGGCATCAGTACTTTATATAGCTCCTTGGAGCACTGAGACAGCTGTCACAAAAAGCTTTTAATAGTGAAAAAAAAGTGAAGCAAAACTGCAGCAGTTGTTTCTGCATAAATGTATAAGCAAATTATGAGCACAGTAGGACAGCTGCAAACCTGCACATGTCTGCATGCACAGCAATGTGTGGACAGTTAATCACAGATATACCTGCAGATGCACTGTGGGACATAAGCTGCTGAGATGCTGACTGCTATGACTTGAGCTGTCATATGCATCCATTTTGGTGCAGACCATGTCAAACATAATGCTGGAGCAGTGGAGTTTTTTTCTAGCCACCAGATGAAGCCAAAGAGCTATACTTGGTGTTATCTTATAACTTTTCTGGACATCTTCAAACCTCGGTGCAGATGTTTAGGCCACTGCCATATTGGTAACTACGGCTAATTAACAGACTAACAAAATGTTCGAATTTCACAAACTTGGACGGTCTGCTATACACAGTAAAAACGTATCAACCCCTTATTACAGTTGATAAGTTCAGTTCACTAAGTGGAATCGATGAAGTTGAAACCTTGATGACAGTGACCAGCTGCAGCCATAAAATATAGCTTCACTTACTGGAACCTCACCGACATCTTGCAAAGTGATAATTAGTGATAATCTTGGCTAGTGATAATTAACCTTAGATAAAGTTATATTATTAGCCAAATCATTGCATTTGAAATGTTCTAAACATAGTCAAGAGAGAGTGACTCTAATTAGCTGAGGCAAAGCTTAACAGATCGCAAGCAGCAATGAGAAGAGAGTAAGAAACTTAAACAGGCGAATCATATAAATTAGTTCCCCATGGCTGCCACTGGGTATTTTAACATGGGAGATGGTGGGTATTTACTTGCTTTTGTACTTAGCCTCTAGTGGCCATCAGAGGAACTGTGGCTTTTGGTGCTTCTGTACTGGCTTAATTTTTCCAACCTTGAGGTTGCTGCATATAGCTAGCAGTCACAATGATAGACTATATAGACTTTATAATTTGCTAAAAAAAAAATCTGTGTAATTTATAGGCATTTAGTCTCACTAAATACCTAAAAATCACACTGAACAAGCATATAAAAAATCCTCAATGTAGATCCACATACTAATAATAATTAATGATGAAATAATAATGAAATCTGGAGGCTAAACTTCATACAGGTTCTGGTCACAAAATTAGAATATCATGAAAAAGTTGATTTATTTCAGTAATACCATTCAAAAAGTGAAACTTGTATATTATATTCATTCATTACACACAGACTGATATATTTCACAGGATGGTGAAGTTTGTTAAGTACTCATGAAATTCCATCTGTTGTACAGGAGACAGCATGCGGTGGTGGTGGTGTTGGTATATGTCACAACTTTGATACAAGAGATTAAATTTAAAAACGATATCCTATCCATAAAAGATGGAAATAGCCAGCGTGTCCTGTACACACTTATTACATGTTCGAAAGCTTCATTTTCTAGATTGATGACTCGCATCAGAGGTGTTGTGAAGAAAAAATACACAATATAGGCAAAAAGCATACTTCCACCTGAAAGTTCTATTCCCTGATGAAAAGAAGGACAATTGATGGCCATGTACACGAACAAACAGATGACATTTTGTCATTTCCACCATTTGCCATGCAACCGGCCTGCATCATTACACCTCCATCCTCTCTCATGGTGTCTCTCCTTCCACAGCCCCGTCTCTTTCAAACCTGATTTTCTGCAGACAAATACTGAGAATATCAGGGAGGATTCCACATCAATAAATGAGGCGTGCACTGTGGTGACGTCAATAGCACAGACTGCCAGTATAATCGAATGTCTGTCCTTTTGCTGCACTGGGATACAAACAGTGACAGCCTTTATATAAAATTGTCATCTGTGTACTTCTATTGTTGTTTCTGTATTTTCCTCCAAGGAAATTAGTTAGCCAGGCCTTGATTTATTGATAGTCCTGCGAGCCAAGTGACGCTGCTTAAAAGAAGAAAAAAAAAAAAGTGGTTATAACTTTTAGAAAAAAAAATTGTAGGTGGGTACCAGCTGCATGGGTAGTGCTGGATAAACAGAGTGATATTTACATCAAAGCAGAAAATGGGGAATTATCATATAGGTTACATATCATCCAGAGAACGCAGCAGGAAACAAACCTCATGCTCTCTGTTGACGTCTCTCACTTGGACTCATCAAAACCAGGCATGTGCAACTGCACAGCAGTAAGAGTTGAAGCGAGCTCTCGCCTGCTCTCTGTAGTTTAGATTGAATGAATGTGAAGCTGAGGCCATTTTTACACTGACAACCAACTGTGTAGCAGGGCCGGATCATCAGTCAACCCTCCTCCCTCCTACAGGGCCCCATCGCTCTCCTTTACTTTCTCCTCTGCCTGTTCGCTTTACGAGGAAGGGATGTGCTCGGGATGCACAAGTGGAGAGGAAGAGAGCTGGGAGATAAAATAAATGTTGATCCTGGCTCTTGAATCATCTGCTGGATGGTGAATAGAGGAGACAGAAACACACACACACACACACACACACACACACACACACACACACACACACACACACACACACACAAGGTGGAAGAAAAGAGTGGACTGTATTGCCTTAAGATACACAGGGGACAGTTACCTGAGCAAATGGCTGCTTACATAATAACTGCTTTAAACAAGACACAGATGCACTGAAAATGTGTGGAAGCTGCTGGGAAAACAAGTGATGCAAGCCTGAGGTGATGAGAGACATTTTTACTAAAGTCCCTGAAAAACTGTTATAACTCTCAACTGTAAAACCCGTCAGTCCTTAAGTTCTCACACACATGCAGGGTATAAATGCTAACAGGGGGCATTTTACTAGGAAGTCCTCCAGCATATTATACATTCACTCTTTACTTTTATGTAAAGGCTGGCTTTTAATTCCTATTGAGTAACCGTTTGTCTCTAAATATACCCGAGTGATATGGTTAGTTTATCTCCACTGCCGTTGTTATGTATGTTCATTTTCCTTAATTTTATTTTGTGTGTGTATTATTTCTTAATGCTCGTGCACGGTTGGGGCATCATGGGTTTGGGAGGAGAAGATGGGTAGGTGCTCACCTTGCAACCGGAGGGTCGCGGGTTTGAGTCCCCGTCTGAGCGTGTGCTACATTAGTAGCTTCCCACCACCAAGTATGATTGAGGTGTGAATGAATGGTGCACAAAATTGTAAAGCACTTTGAGTACTGTGGAAAGCAATATATAAGTCTAAGGCATTATTATTATCCCTGCTGTTCATTTATTCTATTTCTGTCAGTGAAAACATTTTGATCAAAAGTAGCTCACGAATTTCTCAAAATTTCAAATTGAGAGCCCTGCAAAGAGGCACTAATGGCTACTTAAGTGATATGCTAAAAGACTGGGGAAAAAAAGCCATTCTAAGGCTTGGATTACATGATATTTCTCTCTGTTCCAATGCTCACTCCACCATCATATAATATTATGGCTTGCTCTGTTTTACAGACCATCCAAGAAGTTTGTGTTTCAGTTTTCATGAGGGAAAGTACTTAGCGCTAATAAGCCTATTTGTGCATTTATGTATATAGCTTGCTGATCAAGCTAGATAGGGTTCACCTTTTCAAAAGACTACTAATTTACAAGTCAATCAAACAGGAGAAAAAAACAAACAAAAAAGAATCAATGAGCAATCAAAAAAATATTGTGTGTTCATATGAGACTTATTTGAAACCCTTATTCACATTCTTCAACAACCAAGTGGCATTTTACGCTGCTGAAAAGCGTGCCACTTAGTGTCATTCATAAAATTTGCACTAAAAATTCTGGGAGTGAAAATTAAACACCAAAAACATTTAGAGCATGCTCATACTTTTAGAGTCCAGTGAGAAGCAACATCCTGGAGGAGTATCCTGGATGAATGCAGGAAACAGTGACTGGACCTCCTGGAGTCTAGATGGTAGTGGTGGTTGTGTTGTTGGCGTAAGCAGGTAGATGACAGGGACTTCGGTTAATGTCCACTCATGCAGAACACTGAGTGGTTATATGCAAGTTTGCTCTGATGCAAGACAAACATGCAAAGTAAACCTACATTTACCTGTAAAATCGCTGAGGTGCTCCCTTTTCCTCCATGAGGTTTTGTTAAGGCAGCAAATGTAAATCTCCACACTTCTCCTTCAGCCTGTTTCAGGTTATTATTTTCTAACAGGTCGATGCCGATGTGCAACATCAGGGATGACGTGTCGCAGGATGTCAAAATTTTCACTTCAAACACACGGACAATAGTTTGCCTTATTTACATTCAGGCCATGCTGGGTATTAAAACACTGAATGAATGTAGCAATTGTGTAGAAAAAAAGAGACAACACAGGGAAAATCAAGTTTTATGATAATGCAGCGAAGGGTGAAAAGAACAAAGTAAACAAGCCAGTTATTTCATAAGTTCTTAATTATCTTCTTTTTTTTATCTAATCAGGCTGTGGAAGATGTCACATACAGAATGTTAATGCAGAAAATTACAACTAATTAAAGATCGGCAGATTTCTTCTGCTACATCTCAATAGTCCTAAAATAAATGGTACATTAATGGTCTGCAGTAAAATCCAGACATCCTCTGTTCCAAAGCAGGCTATGCCATGCACATGCTGTGATTAAAAGATCACTGCTAAGCATGCACATTCATATTTATGCTGGCATGAAATATTTATTACCTTTAAGGTGAGAAAACTATTTTGAAAGCCTAATGCATCAAACTGCACAAAATTGCAGCCTACTTTTCCCCCTGACATTTGCAATAAAAATAATCACATCTTGGCATTTGGAAATGTGAATCTTAACTCCCCTCTTGGAGCTACCATGGGAGAATTGCTAAAGAAATGCTTTGCTATCCTCTTTTTTTTTTTTTTGGCTCAGTCAGCCTGACACTGAAAATCTAAGCAACTAAACGGGAGTAAGCCAGAACAGCATCCACACTCGGCGCGCTGCTGAGGCTCCTGGAGGTGACGTCCAGAGCAATCACAGGAGAAGACTACAGTGTAAAGTGCAGGTGTTTAAAAGAATATTTTTGTCTTATGCTACTTTAGTACTGTCCATATGAAAACCACAAATAAGATAAGATTGTCCAGAGTTGGCTGCTCCAGCATGCATTGTTTTTCCCCCGTTGAGCTTGACCTGGCTTTTACCTGGCTCTATGAATTGCAGAGAAGCTCGTTTCCTATCTGAAACAAGCTTCTCCAGAATTTCTTTGGTTAATGTGGATTATATGTCCTGCAACAATAATGATAAACAGCTATTTGGTATCATGGCAAGTATGTTGTCGACCTACTGAAGTTTACTTGTTCTCTTCCTGCAGGCTGATAAATGAGACAACAAAGGGTCAGTGCATTAAGATGTTATGCCTTTTGTTGAAACACTAAGAAAGAGTGGATCTGAGGCCTTTACTACAAAGTGAGTTACCCAGGGCACCATTCCATTACCTGGATTCTTACTTACTTTACTAACCTCGGCGGTCGGGATAAGTGATCCCACAAAACTGGTTATCAGCTTGCTAAGATAACCCAGGGTTGATAGGGGTGGCGCTGACAGCATCTCACCAGTCACAATTACTGAGTAACAGCAGAGTGACTGATTTTTTTTTTTTAAAGGAAAATAAAACTAAACTCTAGGAGAAATATTAAGATGTTAAACACACCATATAGGCCGAAAGCAATATCAGCAGTGTATGTGAGAGGAAACTCATTGTAAGGTAATATAGTGTTAAAAGTGTGTGCTTTAAGCACATTGTTTGGAAGACTGGAAAATAAATAAAGCTTCTATAAAATAAAGGAGAATCTGATGGAGTATTTTAGTAAATAAATATTTGAAAAAAAGTTTCAGGTTTTTCCTCCCAGTAATGAATAAATATAAAAACAGACTTCAAACATAGGCTCAGTATATGTGCTAATTTGATATAATGTCAGCAAGCACTAAAAATAGGTGCTCTGCTTTAAGATCATATATTAATGTTTATGGTATTATAAAACTCTTTGCAGCCAAGAGGGAAAACAAAAATCAAGGAATGAAGATGTGTGTAAGACTTTAGACATTATTAAAAAAAACTTTAGACCCTCCTATTCTCCACACTCACAAGTCTGAGGTATCTCGCTGAAAGGGTGACACTATTTTCTGGAGGACTGATTGTTCAGTAGCAATTGTTTCATACCTGTTGATCTCGTCACCTGCTCTGGAGCAGATTAGGTCTGCAGTACAGGTTACCATGGCAATCTACCATGGTGATCAGCGCTCCACCTTTGTAGTACAGAAAACCCGGGGTTAACCCTGAAGTTACCTGAACTCCTGATTCATGGTACAGGCCTCTAATAGTCTAGCCCTGCACTATAAATTACTCACTAACTGGAACAATAAGTTACATCATGTTGCATCCTGTAAGACTTGAAACTGGTGAGTAAGACCATAAACTCATCTGTTTACTGAGGTCATAAAAAAAGGAAGCTGAAGGCCATCTTGTACTCTCTGCCTCTGTAAGCAGAGGAGTCGCCCCTTGCTGGCCATTACGAAGAATGCAGGTTTAGGGCACTTCACTTTGCTGAGTCTATAGCCATCTTTTACATACAGTCTATGGTCACATGTGACCAAGCATCATGCATTTGGGCGAATAAGTAATTGGCCAAATCTATCACCGTGTGATTTTTGTTTATTTATTTTGCAAATCTAATGACTTGCCTCCTTGCCAGTTCAACTCAGTAGATAATTTTTCATCTAATATTAATAATAAGCTGGCAGAGGCTTGGTGCACTGGGCGCTCACATGCATGCACGCACGCACGCACGCATGCACGCACGCAAGCGCATACACACACACACAGCACACACACACACACACCTCTGCAATTATATGGGCAATCACTTATGATTAACACATTGCCGAACCCACAGTGTGACCACATTTGCATCTTAGGAAGTAAAGTGAACCTTTTAAAATATAAACATACTGATTGCCGTATCTTTAATATCAGTAACAACATTCAGCTGATACAAATGCTAAAGATGTAGCCACGTCTAGGAAATAAACACTGGTAACAGCCCCACTGCACTCAGTGCATGGACTGAATAGATAAATGTGTGAAATACAATCTCCAGTGGCACAAATATTCATATTTATACCCGAATGAAAGCAGCCTTCATTTTACTTTTGTTTTCACAGTTGATCTCGGCTCACTTTTTTTCACTTTAAAAGCACCCAGTGGCATACAGCACAGAGCACATCTTTGGCATTCCTTGTCATTAAATGGCATCATAAACTTCAAATATTATCAAGCAGATCTCTGACATCCCAGCTGCAATGAAGGAGTATTTCAGAGTGAGGAGGAGGTCCATCCGCAAGCCATCATTGTGGGCTACATTCTGTTTTATGAATGGAGAAAAGATGCTGAATGTTAGCTGCACAATTAAAATGCATTCAGCAGAATTGCTTCTCCTCCCTGAAGCTGTGTTGGTGCATCATTTAGCAACTCGTAAGCCTGCGTTTATAAAAGACGTTCATGCTCTGCAGCTAAATGCACTGACCTGCCCTCCCCCTCCAACTTTGCATCAGGCGTGTGACACGCATTTTAAAGCACCAGTCCAAGTGCTACAGCATTTTCACATAGTCCATGCTGTTCTCGAGAGTCTCTGCCAGGATTTCCTGTTCCAATCCTGTACCTTTTTGCCGTGACTTCAGTGATGGAGCTGTGATTCGAGGCAATGCAGGAGCAGCCAAACTTGGCATGAAAGTCAGTCAGAGATGTGTTTTACAGGGAAGAAGAGCGGAAGATTCAGCTCCTTTCTCTGGCATCTACGAGTAACAAAGGAACAACACACGCCAGCTCTGAATCCATATTTTGGTATTTCAAGCAATCATTTGAACAAAAAACAACATCCCACAGCCTCTACCTCCCTGTATTCATCTGCAGAAATTCAGTGAAATTGGGTTCTAGGGTAAAGTTTTTTTTGCTTTTGTTTCTGTCTTGGAGGCAGAGTTAACTTTTTATGACTTTTATTTTACCCTGTTGACACAGAAAATACTTTCTAAAAGCATCTGAATTTAAAAAGGCCTTCAGAGAAAGAATAGTGGAAGGCTTGATTCTACTGTATTGTTTTCTGAATACATCAGACATCATCCCCACAAGTACACATGAAGTAATCATGGGATCAGAATTATTTAAAATATGAAATTAAATCTTTCACTAATCCTACATCTATAGGGTCTATGCAGAATTTCATCTCCATATAACTATGTGAATAAATTCATATAAGAGGGTTTTCATTGAGATCAGCATAGAGTAAGTAACTGGAGGAGATTAGCTCCTTAGGATGTAAATAAACCTTTCACTAATCCAGAGGTGAGGTGGTTTTTCCAGCAGAGCGCCTACAGCTATGAATCACCGATTTCAAGCTGCAGGCCAAAATTAAATATTACAAAATAAAAGCAGAGAAGTCTGGCAAACAGCTGCTGTTGAAGCCTCGCCATTATTTTTTTCTTCCTTTCAAATTAATTTCTAAATTTTAAGACCTAACATGTAGGATGGAGACCAAATACAAGTGGTAGTGACTGGTGACAAATCAAACATCATGAACTTGAAAACAAAAATTAAATAAAATTCAATAGAAAATACAGAATACAAAACTATAACAAATCCAGGCAGTTCCTGGGTTGTGCTGTGCACATGTTTATTTGAACCTTACTTAATGAACTGTGCAGAGCTTTTGGGGCAATACTTATAAATGTTCAATCTCATCATTATCCATATCACAAAAAAGGGCCATAATACAGAGATTACAATCCACTATTCTTAAAATAAAATAAAAAAACAAACTAAAATTCACTGATCTGGTTAATTTTCATGCTGCACAAATTATGCAGAAAGCAATAAACAACTGTCTTCCTCACAATATTCCAAAACTGCTTTCTAAAAGAGATTGGGGATACAATTTGAGGGGGAGGTTATATTTAAATCATCCGTGTATCTGCACAACACTAAAAGGTTTTTGCATCTCTGTATGTGGAGTGGAGCTGTGGAACAGACGGAGGAACTGAAGCAGCGTCCCAGCATGACTCAGTTTAAAAAGCAGTACAAAAATATGGGTTTTGCAAGGTATAGGGAGGAAGCAGGGCTTTAACCGGGTGTTCTCACCCACTGTTTACACACAATGTGTGTGTATGTACATGTGTGTATGTGTATATATTTATCCGTAAATGTGTATATCTCTTGGTGCATTTATAAAACTGAATACATGAAACACATTGTAAGGAAAGATATATGATAGGCTAGGGTACAAACAGGAAAAAAGTGATGATCATTAGTTACTAAATAGTGGAAAGGAGGTGGGATTAAAAAAACTTATATGCTTTCTTTTGGTCCTTTTTCAAAATGTTATTTATTGTGATTATTATTATTTCCTCAGTTAGTTTTGTTTGCGCTTTTTTCTTTGTTGTTATTGTCTTATTTTAACATGTTCAAAATAAAGCCACAATAAGGATAAAAATAATACATAGATATCATGCATTGAAAGTGACAGTCACACCTGATGCATGGTTTCTGAAAGGTTCCTACTTGCTCTCCTATCGCAGGCCAAAACGGTCCTCAGGCCATCGGAAAATGTCTCGTTGCTCCCAAAAGGCTCTTCGCCTGTGACTGAGATTACTTTTTTTTGACTTGTAGAACACTTTCTTTTTCCCCAATGGCACAGCACAGCCCTCACATGCCCTCACCGTGAGGGTCAAGCTCAGGCCTGTACTAGCCTCTTGGGGAGCACATGCACACATACAGTCATCTCTTGTTGAAAATATGGTGAAGGATGATTCGTGATGAATCGTTTTGTTCCATATACCCTCTTGCTTGAACAGCTCCTTGCAGAGTTTGAATACTACCCAAGTGAATTTGTCTCTCTAATGGATATTGAATATTTTTCTCTGTGCAACCTGACGTTTAGCTTAGACCAGCATTTTTAAACACAGGGTAAGACTGCACTGATGCAAAAGTCCAGTCAAAAGAAAGAAGTCTAATAGTGGTCTCAGAAGACAAGTCTACCAAAGGATACTACCTCCTGCAGCAGCACAATGTCCCCAGCACACTGCTTAGGAATGGTTTGAGGAATACAAAAAGGACCAATTTTACACGTGGCAGAAAAGCCTGAGCCACAGAGGCTCCACACTGGAACCCAGAGGGCCAGAACTATTCACTTTGTGATCGCAGGCTGCTACGGGACACCACTGGACAACTCCAGAGGCCCATTGTCCATAATCCAATGGGTCAGAGCTATTTTAAGACATTAGGCAGGTGGTTTAATATTAATGATGATTTGCATCTACCTGAAACACAGTAGCATGCAGAAGCATAGACTGTATATAATAGATGGACACATTTGGTCAGTTTCCCTGTTAATTAAACTGTAATTATATTTGGCCCAGAGGTAGGTGAGTTACTAAGTTATCGGCTAATGACAGCAAGCTGTTATCAGAGACTGTATAAATGCAGCATGCAAACACAGACACCTGTTTATTAATGCTAAACCTAATAATATACTAAAATTTCATTAGCCAAAATTGAAGCACAAGTCTTAGGAGAATCAGATCTCTTAGTATAATTAACCAAAGAGCAAGCCATATCATGTATCACATAATTGCATCAAAAACAAAGCAAAAGGCACCAAAAGCGCATACATGGTTCAGAGTCTCCTACTCAGTGACTCCAGCTAGCTGAGGTGAAGCCAAGCAGTCAGCTAACAAGCACAGTTCTATGTGCGGACAC
Organism: Pterophyllum scalare; assembly: GCA_024447675.2. Lineage (NCBI taxonomy): Eukaryota > Metazoa > Chordata > Actinopteri > Cichliformes > Cichlidae > Pterophyllum > Pterophyllum scalare. The sequence continues at coordinate 51,018 of JAMQGT020002526.1, forward strand.
CCACCTGCCATTCAAAACAGCCATTTTCATCACAGTTCGCATGGTGTTATCACAAAAGGGGGAGATAAGCTATAGAGACCGAGGCTGCAAAGGTTTTATTTCTGTTGTAAAGCTGAGCATTTTAACCCTGGAGTCGATGGGGACTGACTTGCTTTTTAGAGCCAGCCCCAAGTGGTCATTAGAGAAACTGCAGCTTTTCAGTGCTGGCTTCACTTTGAACTCTGGAGAGCTCCACTTGTGCAGTTGACCTACAGTATATGAAAGTATCTGTAATTACTTTTCTCATTAATTTAACATTTTCATTTAAAGCTGCACTCACCAATATTTTAACGATATCAACACTAAGTTTCATGTCAAAGGAGTTATCACCCAACTCTACTCTAAGGGGAATTTCCAGCATCATTATTTTGTTTTCCTCACCTGCAGCTTGGCTGTTTTGGTTCACTCTCACTGCTCTCATGGATTACTTTCTGATACAGTTGACAGTTTCTGTTTCTGTTGCATCCACTGTACCTTACCTGCTGAGGTCTAAATAACAGAGACAGAAAGTTGGCAATGTGCTGGCGTGCACACTTGTAACTTTAAGCAGCTGTAGCAGCAGATTGTTTCCTCAGAAATGTGTGGAAATCAAAACAAGGCAAAAACCAAGCAGCAGAGGCAAACAGCAGTGCTTAATTCACTGCCTGTTTGCAGAAAGAATTGTACAAGTTTGTAAGACACTTTGCCACCAAACTATCTACAAAATAAAGTAGGTATATATATATATATATATATATATATATATATATATATGAAATAATCTACAGAATTTTAAGATATAATTTGAAAGGACTTATTTCATAATTACAGTGTTAAAATCTGTTAGCTGTGTTATTCTCGCTTCATTGCAATCCATCATCACACAAATTCTGTATAAGAGATCAGGTAGGTTGAAGGCCATTGCCCAATCCAACTGCAGGACATTTGCATTCTAACATACACCATTACAGGTGACGTCCTCAAAAAGCTCAGCTCTGTAGTGCATGTGAAACTGCTTTAGAAGTCTGCTTACACAGAATGAATTCACCATGCAGAGTGTACCTGCCTATGAAAAGACAGTGTGTGCTTGTGTACTGTATATTTAAACATCTGTCAGCAGACTTTAAACTTAAAAAAAAAAAAACAGAAAAAAGAAACATACTAATTGACATGCTATGGTCACAGAGTCCTGAAAGAGTCGGGCCCTCTCGCTTTCTTCTGAGACTGCGGTCACAGCTGGTGCGCCTCTACCGGCGTTTACACACCGATGATTATCCACTCGGGGGTCGTCGTGCTTCACATCTCTCCCCTGGCCAGGCGGTCCGTCACGGTTGCAGCTGGCCTCACATGAGTGATTCGGGGCTCTGCAGTGTTGATAAGCTTGCTGCCGCGGAGGTTCAGACGAGGTGAAGGGTACCTCACTTTGGCTTTAAATAGAAGATGAGTATACTGTGTGTGAGCCTGTCACGCTAGCTGCAAGTGCACATTTGAATATGTTTTGACAACTGTTCAGGGACATTTCAGGGTGAATGTTTCTCTACTTTATTGCACCTAATAATATGTTTGAGGATTGTCTAAAAGCTGTTGCCCATAGATTACAGAGTTGACATTTCTGGCTTCCATTTCCAATCCTTGCAGGATGATGATGTGACTGCATAATATTAAGTCACGCAGCCAGCCACAGTCATTATATGACAGGCTGATAAGCTCGCAATCCTTCCTCAAACTTACACACAGAGACCATTCCTCCTCTTCTGGCTCATTAACTTTAAGGAAGAGGATTTCAGGTTTTCAGCTGGGTGTGGTGGTGGCCACCTGCTCAGTCTAACTTAATCGCTAAATTGATTTCATTACTGGTATAATTGGATGGCCTCAATGACTCTCTGAGGGAGTTTAAATCACCTGAAGGACTGATGTTGATACTTGACTTTCCTATTTTTCTGCAGGCTGCTGAAAGGATTATTGTTTCCTCATAATGTTGGCTCATTTAGGAGAGAAAACTCTACCCAGCTCTGTAATTAGGAGGAGGTCAAAGGGGGATAAAAGATAAAGAGGATTTACACAATCCAGGCCTAGACTATATATCAAATGAAGAAGAAGATGTCTACTAAAATACCACAGAGAAATAAATGCATTCCTAAATAAAATACTAACAGTTCTATATTTGGGGTGGCTATTCTTCAAAATAATTCTCATTTGAGGAGTTAAAAATACTCATGAAACTTTGCACACAAATCAGAAGTGATCAAAAATTATTATTATTTGTAATGTGTATTTGTTTGGGAAATAAGCTCAAAAGCACGTAGCATGTATGCCACAATTTCATATCTTCTGGAGCCATATTCTAAACTCAACAGGACATCAGCTATTTAAAATTCACTGCCCAAATCTGGCTCAGTTTTTTTTTTTCATCCATTTCACTTTAATGAGCGCCTCCCAGAGAATTATTCAGATTGACCTCATATTTTGTGACTTTAAATGACTCTGCTATGCTAAATTGCAAAGTTTTGAGTTTTGATTGAATGATCTGTCCGTGGCCCCGTGGCGAATTTCCATGTTTTAGCCTATGATCAGAAAGCAGGCCTTCTGGGATAAATGCCGTATTTGTGCTTTCACATGCAGAAACAAAAGCGATATCCTTGTTTCTGCACAGATGCTCTTGACTTCGGCTGGACCACTAAATCAGAAACTTGTCCTAAACTAATCCAGCTTTGTCATTCTGAAACATGAAAAGTTGCCCTTGGCTCAGGTCACATGGCCTCTATGTATTTGGCTGCATTTATCCTTAACGCAGCTCCAACCAGTCTCCCTGTCACCGCACACACTGAGAAACATTCCTGGAGCATGATGCTGCCACCACCATGTTCACTGTAATGCCAGGGAATCTGTGCTAGGGAATCTGTACCTACTACTACTACTACTTCACATCATGTTCAACTCAAAGAGTTAATTTTTGCTCATCAGAGCATCCCATATGCTCTCGGACTCGTTTAAATTCTGTCTGGCAGTCTTTCATCCAGCTGGCATGTGTTTTTACTCAGTGGCTTATATCCTGTATATATATACTGTAAACCTGATGAAGCACTGCTGAAGTGTTTGTCCTTCCAGCAGGTTTTCTAAACTCTGCAGAGGAGTTCTAACAGAACTTCCACAATCCATATGGTATTTCTTTGTTTATTTCCCATAACAATAGATGAATAAAAGAGGGGCCTCTAATAGGTAAAGTGCAAACTGTTGGGACTACACAGTTTGTATATAGAGTAAAGAGATGTGTACATTGTGTACATTGTTTATATCATGTATAAAGCAGAGACCCCAAAACATTTCAAATATATATCAATTGTCTTTAATATATTACATTTTTTTCTATTGAAATCTTTGACAACCTTTGTTGTATCCCGTGCATAATGAGGAATACCATTTGTTGACAAATGAATCATACTGGACCCCAGCTGTGCGACCTGCTAATACAATAATACATTAGGACATTTTAAAGGCAAGTAATGCAGAGAAAGAAAGCCTGGCTTTTCCCACTAATGCGTTTTGATTTCAAAGAACATCTGTTGGAGGTGGCAGACGAATGTTTGGAACTGGGTAAAGTAACTTTGATAACACATTCATCTTGACAATATAGATTCTACCAGTTGCTCAAACAGAAAGAGACAGCCATCGATCACTGATTTCTTTCATCGCACATTCATAACTAGCACCGACAACATTTTTCATTTTGGTTTTATTTATCCCTAAGAAGACTGAACTGTAATTGTTTAACAGTTGGATATACTTCTGTCGTTTTTCACCAAGATATAATATTGCTGACATGTTTTTTACTCACTGCATATCCTGATATATTCTGAAATGAAATGTAACAAAATGTTACAAAGCTGGATTGGATTTGAGTAATTACATCATCATTATATGAGATGGCTCACTGAATATTTTTGCTTTTGCAGGCCATTCTCTGTAAACTCTGGAGATGATTGTGTGGGAAAATCCCAGAAGGACAGCAGTTTCTGAAATACTCAGATGATCTCATCTGGCACCAACAACAATCAACCCCCCCCCCATTCTGAAGCTCAGTTTGAACTTCAGCAGGCTGTCTTGATGTGTCTAAATGCATTCAGTTGCCGCCATGTGATTGGCTGATTAGATATTTACATTAATCAGCCGATGAGCAGGTGTACGGAACAAAGTGGCTGGTGAGTGTGTTTTGTTCTGTGGATTGTGGGTATTTCAGATGGCAGCTCTCTGTATTTTTCAGAAGTCTGAGGAACAGACTTGAATCATTATGTATTCAGTTAGTTCAATTTGCCTCAGGTGGTCACATCTTCAGGATAATTAAAGCAAACAGAAATTGCCTGGCTATAATTTGGAGTTCTACAGCAAGTAATTTTGTAAATGAGATTTTTAAACTTTGATTGTTTTTAGTTAAAAATATGATTTCACTTTGACATTGTGCATTATTAAGTGAAGAAAATGATCCATTCAAAAATAAATATCCAAGAAACCCGTGTATGCTTTAGTCTTTTTTTAGAAAATAGTTTTCCCTTTAATTTCATGTGCACCTGTGTGGTACATGGGTACATGTGTAATGGGGTGCCGCTGTATCAGTTGTTGTTGTCACTAATCCACTGTATTGATCATGTCTTCTAGCTGGTGAATCTGAGTCCAAACAGAAGTCATTATTTTTGATTTTTTACCATTTCTCTGACTCAGAGCACATAAACAATTTGGGTTAATCCCTGTTTTGCATGGTGCGCCTGCAGCCAATTGCATCTACTATATTTAATACAGTTGGGATATTTTTCTTATATCAAAATAAAAGTATCTTTCTTTTTAGTTAAGCATGGTTGCCCATATTGGTGTCTCTGCCCTGCCTGCTTATTTGAAAATATTGCATCAAAAAACCCAGAACAAAGCAAACAAAAAAAATCTAGTCAAGCCATGCATACACATACAGAGTGCAACATATTCATATTAACAGTTATTAGAAAATGTATGCTGATGTTTCTGAGAACCAGAAAAAAACACCTGGCTGTGAGGAATCATCATCTCTGTGCAAAAAATAACGAGTCGTTATTATAAAGAAACAAAGTTACACTTTCTCCCTAATGGGTTTTTTTCCCCCCACTGAGTTCTTTAGTTTCTCTTTCTTAAGCAAGTACACTGATGAGTGTATTTTCTGACTCTGAAAAACATGGCACATGCTGTAACTCATCCACCTTAATGAGCGTGAACAATGCTGGATAAAGCTGAGTAATTCTAGTAAGTGACTTGAGGGGAATAATAGTCACAGCTTGGTGCCTTGATTTAAAGAGGAAAATAACTGACCTGTCAAACTTTTTTAGGTGGAGGTGACCAACCTGAGACCATAGAACTGCTCCAAAAGGCAACACAATCAGTCAACAGAAGCAGTCAACAGAAGCCTAATACAGTTTTTCTTTTTTAAAGACGTGTAATTATAGAAGGTGTTTTTTAATAAACTTCTGTAATCCTCTTTGACTTAAATACACATAGAAATAAAAAAGAATGCAGATGATTTTAGCATTATGACTGTCACCATGTTGGATTTATTTTAGAATAAAAAGTGCATATATTTGTACAAGTGGGTAGAGTAATAAGTTATCAGGGAATGCCAGTTACCTTGATATCCTCATAAACTGTATGACACAGACCTGCTAATTAGGGCTAACATAAACAGTTTTTTTACTCACCAAAACTAGAACATAGATTTCTTGGACGGTCAGATACAATTAACCACACAGAAAGTCATATTATTTGCTAAATAGCTGCCTTAAAAATGCAACAGCTGCTATGAAGAGGGAAATTGGCTCTTCTAATTTTTGTGATGCCAATTCATATACATTTGCCATTATGGCAACAGAGGTCTGAAGATGACATGACATTAAAGACAAAATACTAATACAGAAAAACATGAAACAGACCCAAACTAAAGAGAATAGGAATTACAATAGTGACTGCATGTGAAATGTCTTAACTTATAAAGTGTCAGGCCACATCCAAATTTTCATGTGTTTAGCCTTTAGTTCTGTTCATATGATTAGATTGTTTTGGTGTGGGGTATTAAGTTGGGATTACAGTGAAACAAAATCTATCATGAATTGTGGGTTTTAAGACCACCACCTGCTGTGACTGCTTTTCCATCTATGTAGCTGACTGTGTCCAGCAGCTAAAAACAGAAACATCTTGTCAGAACAATTAACCATCTCCAGAGGTGTGCCTCAGGGCTCCAACCTTGGGACCAACCTTGTTCTCCATCTACATTAATGATGTAGCCAAAGCTGCTGGCAGTTTCCAAATCCATCTTTTTGCTGATGACACCATCCTATATTCAGCTGGACCTTCACTCCATTCTGCAGCATCTGCACTTAAACGCAGCCTCACCTCTGTAGAGCAGTCTTTTCACAACCTCCATATCTGGCTTAACACCAGTAAGACCAAATGCATCACCTTTGGTCAAAAAATGAGACCTCCAATCCCCCCAAGATCAGCTGTGCCATTAGAATATGTTAAATCTTACAAATACCTAGGCATCTGGCTGGATACATCTCTGTCTTTCACCACACACATCAATAATCTTCCAACAAAAGTCAAAGCCTGACTAGCTTTCCTCTTCCGCAATAAAGCCTCCTCCACTCATGCTGCCAAGCATGCTGTGGTCAAGATGACAATACTCCCAATTCTGGACTATGTTGACATCATCTACAAAATGGCATCAAGCACTGCTCTCAGAAAACTGGACACTCTTCATCACTCAGCCATCTGCTTTGCCACTAACGCGCCTTTCCACACTCATCACTGTGACCTCTATAAACTGGTGGGCTGGCCCTCACTTCATACCCACTCGTTTCACTTTGTTTATAAGACAATCCTGGGCAAGACACCAACTTATCTGTCATCTCTTCTTCACATAACCCATAATAAATATCATACAAGGTCAATTGAATCCATCAAGCTGACCATTCCCGATACCGCTACTGTTTTTGGCTGCAACTCCTTCCACTTTGCATCAGTAAATGGACTGGAACACTTTACAAAGCACCCTCAAACATGTAACTTTAACACCTCTTACTGCTTTCAAGCTTAACCTTCAACAGATTATAGTTGACTGTTGCTCTTGCTGGTCACCCCAGCTCACACTAATGTACATACCAACACACATTTTTTCCTATTTATATTCATACATGTGTACAATCACACACACACAAATTAGTTTCCCCTCAATGCTAATTCACCTATTCTTCTTCTTACTCCTACTTTTTATCCACTTGTCATGATTTCCATGCTTGCTCCATGTTAATCTGGGATTTTAATTTTTTGGTATGTTTATACCTATGTATCTGTGTGTCGTGGACCTGATTCTATTGGCGCCTCTTGGCCAGGCCATGTTTGTAAATGAGAACAGGTTCTCAAACATTTTACCTGGTAAAATCCATCCATCCATACATTCTCTTCCACTTATCCTGTTCAGGGTCGCGGGGGGGGGGGTGGCTGGAGCCTATCCCAGCTGACATAGGGCCAGAGGCAGGGTACACCCTGTACAGGTCACCAGCCCGTCGCAGGGCCAACACAGAAGACAGACAACCATCTACACTCACATTCACACCTATGGGCAATTTAGAGTAGCCAATTAACCTAACCCCAGTAAGTGCATGCCTTTGGACTGTGGGAAGAAACCGGAGTACCCAGAGGAAACCCATGCAGACACGGGGAGAACATGCAAACTCCACACAGAAAAAGAGAAATGACTGGCCAAGGTGGACTTGAACCCAGGCCTTCTAGATGTTATTCTAACTGTGAGGCAGCAGTGCTAACCACTGCACCACCCCTGGTAAAATAAAGGTTAAAAAAAAATTCAGGAATCACAGCAGACAAAATAACAAAAAAGGTAAACATTTTAATTATGTCAAAGAAAAGTCCAAAAAACATAGCCACAAAAGGACACAATAAAAATCTAAAAAAAAAAACTAAACTAAGAATGCAAAAACTAAGTGGAAGGACTGGACTACTTATACATGTAGGGTAATTAGGGAGGCAGAGACGGCTGGGGGAAGAAACAGAGGCAGAAAATCAAGAAAATCAATGGGAATTAAGTAAAACTCAGAGCAAGGTACAGGAGACAACAAAGTAAAACATGAAGTAACTAGAGAAAGCAAAATAAATACAGATATAAGAAATGACACAAAAGGAACACTGGGGAGGCTAGAATGATAAAATTAAGACAAAAAAACATAAAGAAAACAGACAAATTAAAACTCTTCAAAAGAACAGGAATCAAGTAAACTTAGAAACCAAGGATTCAAAAAAGAACAAATGATCAAACTTACAATACACTTTCTGGCTACTTTGTTAGCTATACTTGCTCAACTGCTCATTAACAGATATCAGCCAATCACATGGCAGCAACTAACGCATTCGGGCACGTAGATGTGGTCAAAAGAGTTCAGAGAATTCAAAGTGAGCATCAAAATGGAGAAGAAAGATGATCCAAGTGCATTTCATAGAGTATTTCAGTATTTTTAAAGTATTTCATTAACTGCTGATCTACTGGGATTTTCCCACACGACCATCTCTTGGGTTTACAGAGAATGAAAAAGAGTAAATATCCAGTGAACAGCTGTTCTGTGGATAAAAATGGCTCATTGATGTCAGATGTCAGGGACAATGGCCATACTGCTTTGAGCTGATAGGAAGTTAACAGTAACTCAAATGACCACTTGCTACAACTGAGGTATGCAGAATAACATCTGAATACACAACACGCCAAACCTCCAAGCAGGCTACAGCAGGAGACGACCACAACAGGTACCACTCTTGTCAGCTAAGAAAAGGAAATTTGAGCTACAATTTGCAAAACTGGACAACAGAAGATTGGAAAAATGCTGCCTGGTCTGATAAGTCTCAATTTCGGGTGGTAGGATCAGAATTTAGTGTAAACAACATGAAAGCGTGGATCCATCTTGCACTTCAGGCTGTTGCTGGTGGTGTAATGCTATGTGGCATAATTTCTTGGCACACTTTGGTCCACTTAGTACAAGCTGAGCATAGTTTAATGGCCACGGTCTATTGTTGCTGACCGTGTACATCTGATCACAGTGTAGCCATCTTTTGATGGCTGCTTCCAGCAGGATAACATGCCTAGAGCACTTTTGGGATGTGGTGCAACGGCAGATTCATATCATGGATCTGCAGCCGTGATGATACCATGTCTCTGAGGAACTTTCCACAGTTCTGACAGGCAAAAGTGAGTACAACCTGGTGCTAGGCAAGGCTCAACTAATGAAGTGGCCTGTGAGTGTATAAGGAGATCCAAATAGAAATTCAAACAAACAAACAAACAAACAAAAACACTAACACAAAAATGTTAACTACTGAGACTGAGTTGATTGAAAAAACAAAACAAACAAAACAAAACAAAAACAATAGTCAGAAATTCAAACTAAAATATATTAGGTAAGGTCCCAGACTCAAAAACATGACCAAACCTAGGGATCATGACAGAAATGACACTTGTTCTGTGGTGTTCACAAATTAAATCAATCAATAAATAAAAATAAACAAAGCTCATTGTGAGCAGTGCCATATAGAAACCCTTATCTTTCTGTTGTCTGTGATCAATTAACTTGTTTTCTAAAGTTAAGCAAGGCTAAAATGAATGAGCTCATTAATTAAACCGCAAGTTATTTGCTTATGTTTAAGTCTGCAGGGAAACTAAACCTCTTCTTAGTTAAATGTAAAATTATTTCCATAGATTTTGAGACATAAGGCAATTTACCCACTGCAGACAAACACTGCAGTATGAAACAGCTCAGGGGAAGTTGCTGTGCTCAAGTTCTAGTTCCTTTATGCAGAGCAATTCAGCTGAACACCAGAATTTGTGTCAGATGTATATTTATCTATAGACAATAAAAGACTGAACATGGAAGAAGTGTCTTTGTAAGAGAACGCTGTCAAGCCATTTTATATAAGAATAAACCTACAAGAGACAATTCAACATTTTATGGAAACTGTAAGCCTGAAGAGGCTCATTATCAGGCTGAAAGACATTCATCCTACAGCTTTTCCGTTATGCAGATACTTTTACAACTTGTATCTTGAGATTTTTTATAAGAGTGAAAGAAATTGAAACAAGTTTTCCTTTTTTTTTTTTTTTTTTTTAGCAAGCCTCTGCCAGAGCTGTTTGATCTTGTATTATATGGCAGTTTATAATTTTTATATTGGATTACATATTAATATCATTAGGAGGAAATGCTTCTTCAAATATGTTATTAATACATTTATGTTGCATTAGCTGTTCCGCAGTGGATTTTACAATTAGATTTTGAGCACTGTTGCTGACTAAGTCGATAAGTTAATTTTCTATTTATGTCTTTGGCTTTTGTAGGCAGCTGCTGCTCTAAAGGGAGAATCTTCTCAGTCAGTCAAAGAAACATGCTGCTGAGTTTCCATTCATCCATCTTTTTGCATTTCAGGGTTGCGGGGGACCTGGAGCCTATCCCAGCTGTCATAGATCGAGGGGCAGGGCACACCCTGTACAGGTGGCCAGTCTGTCACAGGTTAACACAGAAAACAGACAAACATTCACACTTGCTGTTGAGTTTAGTTGAAAAAAAAATTGCTACTTGCGATAAATAAGTGGTTAAACAGCAGTAAGATAGAGTCAGTCTGGTATCAATCTGCTCTCAGTTTGCAGTTGAATGAGGTCAAGTTGATAGTTACATGCAATCTGCTTGTGCTTGCTATGCAGATGATACCCAGCTTTATCTATCCATGAAGCCAGATGACACACCTATTATTTAAACTGCAGAAATGTCTCTCATTTCCTGCTTCTAAATTCAGATAAAACTGAGCTTATTGTACTGAGGCCTGCAAGCCTTAGAAACATCGATGTCTCAGATAGACCTTGTCCTCCAGTAACACTGTGAGGAATCTTGGAGTCATTTTTGACTTGGATATGGCCTTCCATGCACATATTAAACAAACATGCATGACTGCTGTCTTGCATTTGTGCAGTATTTCTAAAATTAGAAACATCTTGTCTCAGAGTGGTGCTGAAAAGCTAATTCATGCATTTATTACTTCTAGGCTGGATTATTGTAATTCATTATTATTAGGTTGTCCTTAAAGCTCCCTGAAAAGCCTTCAGCTGATCCAAAATGCTGTAGCTAGAGTACTGACAAGGACTAGAAAGAGAGAGCATATTTCTCCCATACTGGCTTCTCTTCATTGGCTCCCTGTTAAATCTAGAAATGGATTTTAAAGCCCTCTCCTCACATACAAGGTCTTGGATAATCAGGCCCCATCTTATCTTAAAGACCTCATAGTACTGTTTCACCCCAATAGAGCACTTTGCTCTCAGACTGATGGTTTACTTGTGGTTTCTAGGGTATTTTGGTTCTTGTTGTCATATTTAAATGCATGAAGAAAAGTAAGTGTAATCTTTAAGCTTGGTGAATGTAGAGGATCTTATTCATACCACCAAACACAAGATTTTGCCTTAAAGACTATGACACTTGAAATTGGCTTAACATTGATTTGGTTGTAGTTTTTAGCTGGGGTTGAATATGCTTTTTTCAGCCCTAAAACCTACTTTACTCAAGAAGGCATGAGGGCTCAAAATCCTGGAAAAAAAAAACCCCTCCAGAGCAACAACAAAAATACAAAATTAAAAGGCCACTTCTAGGTACTTCAGAGGCCTGTAAATTTCATAGCCTAAAGATAAAATTTTGCAACCTTCATTTCATATACTATGATTATTGCACAATAAAAAAATCTGGTGATGCCGAGGGGGTTGATGAAAGGCAGTGACGGATTTTTCATAGACAACTGTGCATTATTATTCCTCTCCCCAGTGTGTATAAAGTCCATGTGCCTGTGTTTTCACTACAAAGTCAGTCCATCTCTGTTTTGTCTGCAATTAGGTCCAGTTTATTTTGTTCCACTGCAGACCTGACAGGACTAAAAGTGAGCCATTATCTCTCATTGATATTGCCACAGCTCAACAAAAAACAGAATTTTCTAAGCCATATAGATAATAATGACACACTTGTCTCTTACGGTTTGACATCTATCATTAACCTACATTTTAATATGGAACTATAGAGTTTGAAATTGGCAACAATTGGCAACTATTTAGTTTTTTTTTTTTATTAATGAGTGCAGTTCCCAGCCCAAAAGCCACACACATTATTTTAATGATGGCTTGGTTCCAGGTGCTGACTTTTGTCATTAATGTTCATTATTATACCTTTGCTTTTCCTAGCCATATTGCTTTTCCAGGCTTTCAAAATGATTTGTACCAAATTCTGACAGCAAAGAGTAATTTCACAGGTTTATAATAAGTTACATTCCTCTACATTCGTGTTTCCCCTGCTGGACTTGCCCATGGGTTCCTGCTGGGCCCCACAGGTTTCACATTTGGATGACAATGTAAAAAAATAAAACCCTGTTTTCTGGCCTCTGGGAATTTAACAAGTATGAACTCTTCATGGTTTCACTGAAAAGTTAAAAAGAGTAAAACCAACCCTTGTCATAGTAAACAGTCTCGCTCATCATCGTGGTCTGTGGGGATAAGGTTTGTTGGCCAGAAAGGTTGGCAGGCAGGCTACGTGCCACTGCCCTATCCAACCTCCTTAACTCGTCCATACTGGCAAAAATTCACCAGCTGCTGCTGGCACTAACATTGCTTTGTAGCTAATTGCACTAATGCAGTGTCTCTTACACTCCATCTTGCATTCCCAACTTCAGAAGCAAAAACTTGTGAAGCCACCTCACATGTTTTTGCATTCATTCACAATAAAACATAAGCAAGATAGCATTAGCAAATTGTGTTGTTTTATTTCATTTACTGAAATCACTTTAAAATGAGCTTCACTTAAGATATTTTCCTCTTGTCATACTCTGGGACCCACCAGTGGCACCTGCCCCACAGTTTTTCATTTTATTTTTTACCTGTCCTGTCCAGCAGCGTAAGGAAGCAAAATTATAGTCTGCATGCTGATAACATCTGCGTGCCCGCCCAGCAGAAGGAAGAGGGAGGCCCAGACAAAGCCCCCATGGCCAAAGGGCAAGTGCACCAGATAACCAGAGGCAGCGGGCAGCCAACCCAGCAAGAGGCCGGCCACCCCACAGTTGCCCCACAGTCTGAGAGCCACTGGTGTGATTTAAAGTGAATTTATCAGATAGAAGACCCAATACAGGTCCTGATCTAGAGCTTTGAAGGAAACAAACAAATCAAGTACTCTAATGAGGTTTGAATTTTATATTGTTGTACTCACAACTTTAAATTAGACACATATCAATACAAAACAATAAACATGTGCATTCATATCATTAGAATGAAAGTGTCCATTTCAATAATTGGATTGAAATGTGGTTCAAAGAATATGGTGTTATTCCACAGATTAACAGTTTTTAGTGGATTAACTACAGTGCTCCTGCAGAGAAACAATTTTATTTAATTTAAGTAGAAAACGACCCACCAGTGTGACTTGACAGTCCCTTAAACCTCCCTTACTTACGCTGCTCCAGGCCGAGGCTGGTGGGGGACCTCCCATGATGCCCTGAGCAGTTCTTTTCTAATCTCCTCTCCTCCACTCATGCATTTAAATATTATGTCATGTCATTAAGTTTTTATGCTGTCTTGTAGCTTGTGATTTGTCCTCTCTGTCCTTGCTCTCTCTGTTCCTTTATTTTGGACATCTTTGGTTCTGAACCCACCTTACGGTAGCCTTATCTGTGGCTACCTGCCAAGTGTTTATATTGCTTATTTGTGGCATCTCTACTTGCCTGTCACTCTTTACTCTTTGTACTTTACTGTTTTTTTCTCCTCACTGTCATCACGTGCTCATAAGGGAATGGTTAGATTGTGGGGCTTCTACCTATAATCTTGTAGAGTCTTTATCTTATAATATAAAGTAGCTTGAGATGACTGTCGTTGTGAAGAAGTGCAATGTCAAGTGAGTAAATTAAAGTGAACAGTAATCCATGTGGGAATTTAAATCTTTCCATGCTATATGCCCCTGTGCAGCAAAGCTCACTCACACACGGGCTCAGCTTTTATGTTTGCTCACTATTATTTATATTATCACACACAGTTCACACTCCAGCGGAGTGAGCCCTTGCGCATAGCCCGGTGTGGCCATGCACACTCCGTCTTATTGTATCTGCACGTACACCAGCTGCCATCTTAAGCTGCGCTTCCACGGAACGTGCAGGTACCAGCGTGCTGCTGCATAAAAAGGAGACTCTGATCAGAAAATGTTCAACAGCTCCACCTCTCCTCGAACGCTCTGCTCCACCTCTCCACCTCTTCTCGAAAGCACACCCTTCCACCACATACCCCCCCCCCACTGCCCAACTTAGGCGGGGCAGTGGCGCCATCTCAAAGTTTTTTTACTTTGTTACTTTGCACCACTGTTCCTACGTGATGAGAACATAATGACATGCCACGGTCCTGTTTACGCTCACGGCACATTCTTTTTTCCTTTTTGTAGCTGTGAGGCGTTTCAGAACAAGTATGTACAGAGTAAGGTTTTTTTTAATTGGCAGGCAATTTCAAATGCAACTTTTCACACAGATCATCAAATGTCAGGTGCACAGCTTGTCGTAAAATGTGTCTGCTAGCTAAATGTACAGTTGTTGTGTTTCCAAAGGAGAGTAAAAAAGATTAAAGAGTGACACAGAGATGGAGAAAGGTGTAACGAATAGAAGAAAGGAGAAGAGATGGTTTTCAAAGGCAAGGACTACACAGGCAGTGAAATGCTGTAAACAGGAAATTTAAATTTGATGTCTTAATTGATTGAAAAAAAATCAGATGTGGGATTTAAACAAGATTTATTCCTGAATCATGTTTTTGTGAAACGTCTTGCAAAACAAATTGAAGTATAACAATTTTACGTTATTCAAAGGCAGTTTAGTGCAGTTTGTTACTGTGGTGAAGTTAAGTAATGCACTGTGTTGAGCTGGTGCAGACCAGGCTGTGGTATTCATGGTCACTCTTAGGTTACATCAAGGGGAGCAGACAGCAATTTAAACATAAGGTGATGATGCTGGTTAGATACACTCAACAAATTCTACCTCTTATACTTGTCTATACTTATACTTGTAATGTCTGCTTATATCTTGTTGAATTCAGTTGGCTAAATCAACAAAGAAGTCTGATCACAAAGAAAAATCTACTGGAGTTCACGAGACGTGGGACTTATTTCTAAGTGTTTCTTTTCCCCACCTTGCACTGCTAAACCTGATCTTAGGGTTCCCCTACTTGTCAAATCCTGCTTAAAACCTTGATTATACTCCTGCCCTGCATGCCCACAGTTTCTCACCATTATGGCTTCTCCGTTATGACTCTTGATTGATACCGGGACAATCACCACCTTCAGAATTCCAGTATTTTCCCATTGGTTTCTCCTCATTGTTCTTTTGAGTGCAAGAAAAAAAAAAAGGAAAAAAAAGGAGAAATAAAAAAGCCTCTGCATTCACTAAATTGTATGTAGCATTTGCTGTGCTTTATTTCTGTTCAGTCAAATTTACCAGCTGGGAATTTTCAGAAAAATGGATAATAACACCTGTGTCACTCTCTCATTGTAAGTCTGTTATCATTTCTCAGTTTTGATTAGGCAAAAGTAAAATGTAATTTTCTTGGGGGGGATTTTTTTTCTTTTTTTTCAAATGTCACCCTGGCCTCGTGACTGGGACAGAGCGACTTATTGTGCTTCAAAATTCTTCCAAGCATCTCTTATCTTCAGAGCCCAAGGTTGCTCGGTTTTGCTGTTACTGACTGAAATTGTTTCTTCAGATGTAAATTTAGAAAATTGTTCGACTGCTGCCGCTGGATTGAGGTGGCCTACAATACTTCAAACGGGTGGTAACCAGACACACAACTAACACTTGAATTCATGACTGACTGAATCAATCTTGTACTGAGGTCAGCATCTGATGTTCACTTTATGAAGTCCTTCATAGCACAACCGTCAAATGATTGTGCCCTTCTCTCTAGAAGCATGAATATTAAACTGAATCCGATTCATCACACAGTATCTTCTATTCTTCTAAAGAATAGCACCTCCGAGACATACAAGGAGAATTTCCACAACACCCACATTGCCCACAAGTTACTTCTTCAAAAAAATCAAATTACACAGTGTGAAGCATCTCCTGCCTTTAACTAAACTGGTACAGACACTGATGAGCAGAGAGCACATTAATCAGTGAAATGTCAAGATGCCTTTTGTGTTTGTTTAGTGAACTAAAATAATGAAGCCCAGCTGAGTAAATGTGTCAGTTCTCATTACAGCTGCTAAAAAGAGCAGTCACCAGCTTAAACTTTGAAATGCTGCTGTTTCAAAACACCTTGCTATTTACAGTACCAGTCAAAACAGCTTAAATCTGTGCATTTATTTAACTCTAACTGTTCTCTAAACGAGTTTGAGATGATTTGAGCTTCCTGTCACGGCACGTCATCATGCTGGAAGCAGCAATCAGAAGGTACACTGTGGTCATAAAGGGATGGACATGGTCAGCAACAATACTCAGGTAAGGTGTGGTATTCAAATGATGCTTGGTTGGTACTAAGCAGGCCAATGTGTGCCATGAAAATATCCCCCACACCATTACACTACCGCCACCAGCAGCCTGAACTGCTGAAACAAGGAAAGATGATGCTTTCATATTATATATTAATCTGACACTAATATCCAAATTTTGCCACAGATATCGAGATTCATTGGAGCAGGCAATAACATTTTTCCAATCTTCTGTTGTCTAGTGGTGATGAGCTTGGATGAAGTATATCTGTGCGAGGGTTGGAAGTACTGCTAGGAGGGAGCTGCAACTCATATTTCCTTGCAGCCTCGATCAGTGGAATGTTGAATAGATGTCCTCAGTGAGCAGTGGTGTTCAAGTTCAACCTCCTATGTTCTCACAAGATCTCACAAGTTCATAAAACTGAAACTGTTTAAAAAGATGTAAAATTGTAACTGAACATACTTCAAGTAATATGGTTTTGTCTCTGAACATGTTAAGCTTGCTTTGTTTCCGTTTGGGGCTGTGCCGGTGTAACCCAGGTAACAGGGTACATTAGTTAAAAACCTGATAACCATTTATTTTTATTATCATTTCATCTGAGTTAAAAACTGATTTAAAAAGATTAAAAGCAAACATGCATACAACCCATGGATTATTGGTTGATTAAAAATATATGTGTATTGGTATGCTTTGATATTGTAAAAGGGGTAAGCTTTTATTCTGAAAGTGTCACTGCGTGGCCCATGTGACCGGCAGCAGCCAAACGGATCTTTTCCGTTCTAATCTGAGCAAAAGCAGACACACCAAAGTAGAGCTGCCGCCAGTGGGAAAAAAGTTAGTCATTGTGGAAACTTTTACTTTTGAGAAGTTATTTTTCTTTTTCTTTAACTATCCTGCCCTTTTTGGATGTTTACGCATTGCCGAATGGGACTTGGTGAGTTTATAAAAATGTATTTTATTTCTTTAAAGGATTTGGTTAGGTTTAATATATTATTTTAGCTAAGATGTAATATTTATGTTGGTTTATGTTTTAAACCTGATATTTTGATGCGTATGTGTGAAATTGAAGTGCAAGTGCAGTGTTCGGACTTTTTCTCCGCTCCGCCATTTTGGCGGTGTGTGGCTTAATCAGCATCAATTAAGCAAAACGCTGACTCTTGGCTAATGGTTAAACCAGACGATGTTTTATTTAGCTTATTTGGTGATATTTTATGTTGTTATATTAGGCTTTTTGAGTTGGACGGAGAAAGAGTGCCGGAAAGTTTAAGCGAGTGCGGATGTGGACTGTACGCGCTGTGAAATGAGATGGCGAGCCGACGGACCTGTTGAACGTGGATCAGCTGATCGGAGTTGATGTCTCAAACCGCAGTCTGCTGAACGTTACTGTGTTCATCCAGCCTGGTAGGATCTGTCATTTGCAGCCTAAAGCGGTGGATTAAAGGCTAGCAACAGAGTAATGATTCAGGACATGCGAAGGGACAACTGCATGAGGAGAGAAAAGAGACTCTCTTTACATTAAGAACTGTTCAGTCTTTTGCTGAATTATTTTGAGTTGTACATTTTCGTTCAATATTTTATTTTAATATTGAATATCCTGTGTGGTATTTTGGGGTATGATTGCCACTGTAAACCCTTGTGTGGGTTAAACAAACTATTGCGGCTACTAACTCTAGCATAGAGTCATTAGAAGTAGCTACAATTTAAATGATCTAAATAGGCCTTGAAATTTGAGAACTAAAATAGTTACCAGTTAGGCATTAACTGGAAGACAGAAAAAAAGAAACCCAAAGCAACAGAACTTAAAACTGCTTAACTTTGGGTAAAATAAATTTCTTTTGGTCAAGAAAACTAAAAGGGGATTATACACCAGGAAGGTGTTTATTATTGTGTTCTGTTTGTAATTGTCTATTACTGTTTTTTTTGTTACTATGTAAATAAATCCTTGCCGGCTAATCTTAATTCATTACCTTGGTCTGTGGTCCTTAACCATAACACAACTAACACTACTCTCCGCAGCCGAACCTATCGTCTGGTCCAGAAGCCTGTAACAACTAAGGTGTTACACCATGATGACTGGATCATCACAGTAGTTGTCATTTATACCCTCACCTTGAAGTTGTTCAATATTGGTAAAAAAAAAAAAAAAAATAAAGCCATATCCAGCTGGTTTTGTGTTGTTTCAGGTAAACTCAATTTTTATCTGGGAAGATAATTTTTTTTATGCCTGTTTTATAGGGGGAATAAATAGACTAGTCACTTTACCCCCTATGTGGTTCGATTTACCCCGGGAACTGGATCAACTTACCCCCATGCCTGCAGCAAATCGCACCACTGGAGCACTTATTTTTGTGGTTATATTTCCAAAACTGCTTGTTATACACTCATTCTTAGATTTTCATTTAATCCAAAATAAGAGATGTTTTCATTGTATTCCTGTGTCACTTTTTTTGCCTGCAGAACCAATAAGGTAAAAAGTGACTCATCTTACACCTCTCTCCCCTAAATGGTAGACAATGTATCCAAACCAGCACAGTACTAAAGCACAGTACTGAAGCAAACACACAATCGTATTTGCTGCTACTGTTGCCCGAAGTGCTGTTGACCATTTATGTTAAGGTCAAGTGCTCATTCACATGACTGACAAGTGTTGTTATGTTTGCTTCACCACTGCTGTTTCTCCTGTATGTTGCATAGTTTCTGTAACAATAAGATTGTACACATATACCTACTTTAGTGTTAAAAAAACCCCCACTCCTTTACTATTGAGTTAGTCAGAACTATAGAATTTTCCTCATTATAAACCACAGCTGACTCCACACTTTGCTTCTCCCTTGGTTAATCCCATTGATTGGCTCCTCATTTTATTCAGATGAAAGGCAAATGAGGTATCATTAACAAGGAAACAATTTGTACCACAAAGCCCATGCAAAGCTCGCTGCAACACAGACACCTCCTCTCTGAGGGAAGATACCTCAGCAACAATAAACCACAGCACGGATTATGGATATCAGTTTCTTCCTGCAAACTTCACTTGATCACTAATGCAGAGATTTTCTTTGGGAAACACGCCTTTGTGTGTCTGCTGCTGTTGATCGGTGCAGTATAACAGTTGGAAAAAAGGGCCATCAGAGTTAATATGTGGCTGCTTGTCGACGTGTTGGGGATGTCAGGGATATGCCTTTAGAGAAGCTTGTGTTTTACTGTGGCTATTTATTGTAATAGGTTAAATCCTCAGGGGGAGATTTATAGGGCTTCCCTTGCAGCAGATATAGCCTTGACACCAATGTGGTGAAGAATTTAGTGTTTGACAGGCAGTTAACACCAGGTCAAACGGCGTGGTGCCACCGATGCTCTTTGTGCTAATGAGAAAAACTGTCTGAAATGAGTTGTTGAGGCTCTTCCCCCCCCTCTCTACTGTCTTTGCAGGAGACTGGCCGCCTGCAAAAACCAAAACCACAGGTCATTGGTACAAGCATCTCACCTGGGTCGATATTTTAAATTTAAAACCCCTCCAGAGCATAGTAAGAGCATGAGAATGCATTCTGGTGTCGTCACCTTTTGATCTGGAAGCCTGTTAACTGAAAAGGAAGTGCTTTTTTTCTGTCTTTCCGCAACTCTAACAGAGTGGTTTGGGTGGTTGAATCTAACCGAACAGTGAGAGTTAAACTTAAATATTTCTACTTAATACTCAAACTCTAGTATCCTGGTGGAAAGTCATCTATGTTTGCGCAGCACTACCTCCCTTGTAATATGGACTTTGTTATCTAAAATGGAAACATTCCCACATGCTGTTTCAGGAATGCTTACATGGCTCATTTCAGATGGTAGGAACAAACAGCCGTTATGATACTTTAGCTGAAGGACTTGTTGCCCTACGGTGTAATGGGGCAGAGCCCCACAGTGACAGTTTTTGTAAATTTGCCTCTTTACACCATCACAGTGGATTTTCAATCAAACAATCAAGGTGTGATTGAAGGGTAAACTTTAAGTTTTAAGTCAAGGGCTTTGACAAAATCATTGCAATAACCGTTCAGGGCCTAATAACATAATTTTTTATAAATATATGAACTGTTTTTAATAATTAGATAAATTCCTTTCCAAAGACTTCTTGAAGTCTAGAACACATGACACCCACTGTAGTTCTATTCGCATAACTTTAGTCAAAATAGGATTATGATATTTCATCAGCAGTCTCAAGACCCCCTCATAGACAAGCAGGCGTCAGTGGTTACAGTGGGCCTAACATTATGTCAGAAACACCACGAATGCCTGAAATGGATGAGCTGGGATGGATGTAGGCTTGCAGAGGGCACAGCAACTGAATATGGGGTGTAGCAGCTAAAATAGCAAAACCCTTATGAAATTTGGCACTTGGATCATTTATGGGCTGGCATTTCAATAAGGAGAGGTCATTAGGAGAAATTGAACATGATTTATTGATAAGAAATACAATCAGCTATTTGGTTATTAGACTCTAATGGCCCATTTAAGCAGAAGCCCCCCACCACCACCACCACCAAACATACACACACACACACAGTGTGTCTAGACACTAGTGGTGGTTGAGACTAACATGGAGGCTTGGAAGGAGCTCTTGGGTGGTGAAGGGGAGGTGGTGGGTTGCACAAATGAGTCTGGAAGGGAGAATGACAGATAAGCAGTGATATTTAAAGTACGCTGAGCGGAGGCTGATTGGCTCAAGGAAGGCAGGCAGAAAGCTGATTGGCCTAGAAGTGACAAAGTCTGCATTGAGTTTGACAGAGGACGGGAAAGTGGGAGTGATATAACGCAGAGATGCAGCCTAACACCTGGGAAAGTAGGCAGATGAGTGATTTCAGATCTTTCTTATTGAACTTACGCTTAAGCTTCATTTAGACTTTTTCTCTTTAATGTTTGAACCTCATATACTATATTGTATTCATTTGTCTGCCTTTACGTGTATATGAACTCGAGTGACATCCTATTCTTAATCCATCCATCCATTTTCTTCCGATCCCAGCTGTCACTGAGCGAGACCATTATTTTAATCCATAGGGTTTAATATGATGTTGGCCCACTCTTTACAGCTACAACAGCCTCAACTCTTCTGGGAAGGCTTTCATAAGGTTTAGGAGTGTGTTTGTGGGTATTTTTGACCATTCTTCCAGCAGCACATTTATGAAGTCAGACAATGCTCTTGGATGAGAAGGTCTGGCGCGCAGTCTCCACCATAATTCCAGTCAGGCAGAGGTCAGGACTCTGTGCAGGCCAGTCAAGTTCTTCCACACCAAACTTTATGCTGAAGTATTAACAGGTCCTTTCACTGGAACCAAGGGGCAGAGTCCACCTCCCAAAATACAGCCCCCACACCAAAACACCCCTTCCCCAAACTTTACACTTGGCACAGTGCAGTCAGACAAGCATTGTTCTCCTGGCAACCGCCAAACCCAGATTTGTTCATTGGATTGCCAGATGGATAAGCATGCTTGTTATTCCAGAGAACACATCTCCACTGCTCTAGAGTTCAGTGGCAGTGTGCTTTACACCACTGCATCCAACACTTTGCGTTGTGCTTGGTGATGTAAGGCTTGGATGCAGCTGCTTGGCCATGGAAACTCATTCCATAAAGCTCTCTGCACACCGTTCTTGAGCTAATCTGAAGGCCACATGAAGTTTGGAGGTCTGTAGAGATTGACTCTGCAGAAAGTTGGTGACCTCTATGCACTATGACCCTCAGTATCCACTGACCCCACTGTGTGATTTTACGTGGCCTACCACTTCATGGCTGAGTTGCTGTTGTTCCCAATTGCTTACACTTTGTTTTAATACCACTAACAGCTGAGTGTTTAACATTTAATAACAGGGAAACTTCAAGACTGGACTTGTTGCACAGGTGACATCCTATCACGGTACCACACTAGAATTCACTGAGCTCACGAAAGCGATCCATCCTTTCACAAATGCTTTGGAAGGGTGAGTGAATACTTTCGGCAATAGAACGTATCACAGATCAAGTGCTGAACTCTTAATGCTGCAACAACCTTGTACACTCCCCTAGAGCTAAAAACTGTCTGAAATTTTTGACCTTCATGTACAAACTGCACACACCGCAATGATTACTTACTAAGGCAGACTTGTGATTCTCTGTGGATCTCTGAGATCCAGGAAAGTTCAAGTTTCAGTATTTTTTTTTTAATTATTAGTGGCATGTTCTTTGCATCATGACCAAAACCCACCCCCCAAAAAACAAAATATCAAAAACAAAAACACACAACAAAATCTCTGCACAGGTGATTTAATGGGCTGTTGATTTGTAATCAGTTAAAATCTTTATGAACTGGCTCTTACAGGGTTTGGCATTAACTGCTGCACAGTAGGAATGAATCTTAAATATAAAGAAAAATCTGGGGAGCTTAGTTTTAAATGTTGAGAGCCTAAAGCCCACCAAATTAAGAGTTATTAAGTAAGCAATAATAACAACTCTCTGATCACATCCTACAGGTAACACCTATCTTCAAGCACCCGAAAGCCATGGAAACAAGCTAATATACAAAGAAACCCAAGCAAGTCAACCTAACCAAAAATAAACAAACCTTAAGCTTGCAGTTCAGCACAAAACAGGAGAAAACCAGAAGCAACAGGTGGAAACAGATCTGGCTGGTTGGAACAGGAGGAAGATGAATGAATCCTCTGCTGTAACAACGGCTATTTCTGCTCCTTATGTAGCAAACTGTGTTCAAGCCAAAAGACAGCTACTTGCAAGCTGAAAGCTGCCACACCAATTAGCATGCGTGCACACGCGCACGCGTGCGCGCGCACACACACTCTCAAATGCACACACAGAGTGACTCACACCACATGATGCAGACACTGGACATATGAAAAGAAAGTAATTACACAAATGACAACATACGACTACAGTCAAATTCTTAGAACTATACCACATTCACAAAATGAAAGTGTTGTCAGTTACAATATCAACACCACTGAAACTATCATGTATCACTACAAATCAAGGCTCTGAGCGCGAGTTAGTAAATCAGTACAAATGCTTAAGAGTTTTAATTGATGACTCTCATTCAGGAACTGTTAAAAAATTAAGCTAAAAGAGGGTTTATTTTTTAATCAAATCCTGCCTTTAAAACAGGAAGTTGACTGATTTGCTCCCACTTGCATGTGTTGAATTATGCTTTTGTTATTTATATTCTATCAAGGAGCCCTGAGAGCCATAAAAAACCTCATAGCCCTTCTTAGTTTGGATGGTTTAGTTTGTCCTGTTGTAAACTCAACCACCGGTATATTCATATTTACAAGTCGGTTCATGGTATGCTTCCATCATACCTACATCCATCAAAAAAGGTATTGGAAATTAATGTCTTCCATGCAGTAAATATTCCTCCTATCCATCTTCAAAACTCAACTGAATTTGGAAAAATGGTTTTCAAATTTGCAGCTCTATGCAATTGGAATTACTACAAAAATAAACTAAATCTTGGAGTTGGTCTCATTAAAATTATTGAGAAATATATTTCAAATAACCTGGAGGCAAGTCAAGATACATTAGGTATTGAGGCCTCACTCCTGCCATATACAAGAACATTCTATTTCTTATCCCTGAAATTTCATTTTCACCAAGGTTCACCATCCTAGGTTTGATACAGATCATTCTGAACCCCATCATGGTAAATCCTTATTTTCAGTCTGACAAATCAACCCTGTTGATGTTGAAGTATACAGTGTGACCCACTGAATAATCAGCAGTAGAACTGCTATAAAAGGCTGCCTGATCTGCTTTGTTTAAAGGCCTGGAAACAAATGATACTATAAACAAACAATAACAAATTTAGTAGTGTAAACAGACTCATTAGAGCAATATGCAATGTTAACTGTAAAATAGTGCCGCTGGCATGTGATCAGAGCATATGTGCTGTGACAAAAATAAAAAAGGTTCACACTTGATGAAATTTGGTGTTAATGCACGTCTAAAGCAAAGAGGTGTCAAGGGAAAGAGAGAAACTTGAAAACTGTTGCAGTAAGGGATAATACTGCTCATGAGATGACACCTTCACAAAGACACAGGGGCAGCTGTCAGAGATGCACAGTTTTCCTTAGAACTGTGCCAGCAAAAATAGCAAAATCACAAAAAACTAAACTCCAACTCAGTAATCTCTGTATTTCCTATGTCAGATATCTTTATCAATATTGAATGAAATAAACTTAATACATAAGATATAGACAGTGCTATGCAGTACCTGTTGAAGAACAATTATTTGCTGGAAAAATCTATTTCTAAACAGTAACCGCTAAGCTCAAAACTTGATCACTTGCTTTTGATTTCTTTGTGACCAGCTTTCGAGCAGGCGACAAGTGTGTTCTTTCGAACACTCTTGTTCTATAAATATAATGTGAATAATGTGTTAATTAGCATGGCATTTGTTAAGTGGTTTGGTGGGAGGAGCCACAGGCGGTGATCATGCCAGCACTCTCTACTAAGCCATTAATTGTAATGAATTTTTCCTTTTTTCCATAAATGTACAAACACTTTTAAAAACATCCTCTCATTTAGTATTGGTGGTATCTGCTTTACTAACCTGCCAGACCCACCGGTGTAGCCCAGGTGATTCAACCATTAAAAAAAATATCAAATAAAAATCTAATTAACCAACACCAAATAAACTAACTATGATCAGCCTTGCCAGATAACTGCACGTGAGCCACAATGAATCCACTAAAATGAAGACAGTTCTCCAAATTGACAATTAAAAGATTAACAGCTACAGGTTAAGAAGTCAAAACAATTTACATTTTCTGACACAACAAAAATGGACTAATACCGCCGGGTGAATCAATGAAAAAAAACCCCACAAAACAAACTAAAGTGATATTTTTACCCACTCACTCCCTTTTCTCCTATAAAATGTGATTTTTGAGCCATTTTCAAAGGGCAGAACTCCTGCTGAGAGGATCACACCCCCACAAATGAAATGTGATTGGAAAGGCCAAGATGTCCTCAACTCAGATTTCAGTGTGGTTTGTTTCATGGTTACTGAAATGCATTAATGGGTGTTAGGAGGGTGGAGGACACAAGAAAGTCAAGTGAGACAAACATCTGCTAATAGACAAAGCTTCTTCTTTTTTTTTTCTTCTTTTATTTTTAAAAGCAGTTAGCAAAGACTGGCAGGAAAGAGAGAAAAGGAAACTGAATAAGATGATAAGCAATAAAGCAAGCAGGGACAATGTGATTATCTGGTACCCATCTTGGACCTCCTAGACCTTCAGGGCACTAGGCCTCCCATTTGTCTTGATTCTCATGTTTTAATTTCACCTTTTGTCGCAGGAGATATTTGACTCTCTGTATTTTGTATGCTCCCGTCTACTGCAGCCTTACATAATGTAATAGTGCTGCTTAACGCCACATTAAACAGCTGGATTTGCCTGTTTTAGCCCATTAACTGAAATTTTGGGTGCTGTTACAAAGCATTTTCTGACTCATTTAGTTATTTTCTAGATGGATTCTTATATTCCGAGCAGCCATCAGCTCCACTCTGAGCCCACTTTGAACATGTGACTTTTGAAATTTGGACTATTAAAGGTTAACTGTCAAATTTAACTACACTTTAACTTTTCTGGTCATTAAACTGCACTGCTCTCCTCATTACAGAAGCTCTTCATGGTTCCATTATGGATCAGTTACACAAAAGTAAAAATAGGATGGTAATCTCTTTGTATCTAGAAAAAATTGGTGGTTGCTCGGTGATCGCAACCAAATACAGGCAATGGTGCTGATCAAGTGGTCCGAGGCTCAGGTATATATATATATATACATATATATTTATATATATAAAACACACACACCATATCAGTATGGTAAAAGAGTGGGATAAGTTCAATTTTTCATTATTACAGTACGTTCAGTTTTTTTTTCTTTTTAAGCTGTCTAAGGTTTAGATGATTTTAAAGTTTAGAAAAGTTTAGATGTAACTTGTGGGCTTTGGGGGAACATACTTTTATAACTGCAGGGTCAGTCCTAGTATTTGGACACTTTATTTTTGTCAGTTTGTCTCTGTATACCCTGTACACACAAATCAAACAATCGTGTTTGAAGTGCACACGCTCAGCTTTAATTCAAATGATTTAACACAAGCACTGAATTAATTGCCCATTTACTTTTGTACCTCTGAAAATGAATGACTAAGTATCAAAATGTCTGTAATTCCTAGGCAATCCTTTTATTAAAGTGGACATGAAATGCCACATGTATTAAAGCTAATTTACACCAGGGAGCCCTGCTCAAAAAAAAAAGTCACACATTTAACATTGTCCGATTCCTGATTGTGCTTCGGTAAGAAACAATTATGCTTGTGGTGTGATGCACGTGTAATAACCTGTTATGTTGTAAACTGTTTGGGAAGAAGACTTGGACAGTGGACATCTGCTTTGCCAACTGATTGCATTGCTCAGTATACCTGACCCAACTCTGGTCCATTAAACAACCAGTCATACTTAGTGCAATAGCATAACAAAATTGGAATGCTGTTCCTAACTGGTACTAAAAGAAAAAAAGAGAGCCAATCAGATTAGGTCAGGTATTTGCATTGATTAGGGCTATTGCCCAGTTATAAAACTGTCCCTGAGTCTATTTGTCTGTCAGCGCCCTGAATCTCTTACCAGAGGGCATCAGCTTAAACATCCGGTGTCCACCCAGGACCTGTAAACCTATTTAGTAATGCAAATAATTAAATATTAATTTTAGCACATTTGTGAATGATTAAACTTATGATAAACACTCCACTATGTTTACACGAAACCGTTGATCAATCACAATCCACACAGTGTCATAGCCGCAGGATAAATGGGCAGATTGCATCCCTAGGTGTGTTTGGCTGTGGTGAGTAGTTTGCTGGATTTGGTGCAAAATAGTGTGTTGTTTATGTGCATTTTATGCATCAGACACTGTTCAATAAATTGCATTTTTTGAAATAATTTAGAGAGACATTGCAGACAATGAAATATTGGAAAGTGTGGTCTCTAACGTTCCTAATGTATGCAAAAAATGTAACAAAAGTAACATGATTATATATAAAACAGTAATTTTATAGATTAAAAACATCACATTAACCCACTGTGTGGCAAAAAAAAATAATCACATTTTGTGGTAAACTTACCCTCTCGTGGCTACCTTAAGAGTTTAAAAGAAAGCAAAAATAAGAGATTTTAAAATAATTTTTCTAAATATCACCCATTCCTATAGGATTTTTTTTTGTACCATGCAAAACCATTTCCAGCACGTGAATCATGCTGCCATTTGGTAATCCATCTAAAATCTGTTCAAGGACGTATTTTAGAGCAGAATTTCTATGGCAGACTCCTGCTGCATGACAGTATGCCAAGAAAAACATTTTGCTTCCACCTCTAACCTGCACGCACACACACACACACACACACACACACACACTACCCATTTTACACTAATATCTAAAACATAAAAAACAAAGTCCTTTGAGTATGCGGGTGGAGTGAATAGTGAATCAGATCATTATCTGTATTTTTATAGTCATTTGTCATCAAGCAGCAGACTTTGAGCAGAAGATGATGTCCTTGTGTAATTACACCACGACACCAAGGATATGAATGTTTTTCCAAAATCAATATGATTATGGTGATGAAAATGCTGTGCGCCTGCAGCAAAAAGAATGGATCTTCAAAGGATATATTCCTCTTATTTCCTATACAGCAGTGAAACAAACATCATCACAGAAGGTCAATAGAAAATTCATGGTACTTTAAATTGTGTTACAGCAGTAAGAGTAACACAAAAGTCCATGCATCACATACGGCTGGAAAAACATGCCCGGAGGCTGGAAAACATATTAACCCGTAATAGATCACAAATAAAGAATGATAACCCACTTAATGGGCCACGCTTTTCTGGGTGTGAGCGGTAGTTGCAGTCTGAGGGAGCACGTTAAATGCAGGCTTTATCTCTTGGATGACAGCTATATTGTTTACAGCCCAGCAAAACCAATTATTAAAAAGTTAATGTCATGTTCATGTCTAAGTGGTCTGGCTTAATAATGTGGAACCATGTTTGGTGGAGAAGAAGGTGCACAAGGTTAACCTTTATTTCTTACTTTAGTTCCCATCTTTCCTTTGCACTCGGATTAAATGGCACTTTAATTTCTGTGCTGACCTTGCTGTGCAGCTGACCTTTATCTCAAAGTACAAATCCTCTCACACCATTTCTGCCAAGGACAGGAGGGGATTCAGTGATTAGACTGCATGTACCTAAAATCTATTTAACTGATCTTATCTACCTATGCCGTAGCATAGTTACAACTATGATAACTATTTTATTTTTTAATCATATATGCATGTATTTTTTCAATTGGAAAGGACTCCTCAGGCTTTTGAGGGAAGTGTTACTCAAAAGTGACTAAACCTTTACATTGAAATATCTATTTTTACTTTTTTTTTTTTCCAAAATACCCACTTTGACAATCTCTGTCAGTATTTGACATTAACACAGCAGTTCCTTAAAGCTTAGGATGCATGCAACATAATGGCCAACTGAGGCTGGCTGTGACCTAAGATAGTCTGGCCTTCATTGTGTGTTTGCACAATCGAAGGCCATGTATTATGCGTGTGCATGGCCTTCATCATGTGAAGGTCATGCATACACATGCGGTAAATTACCCACAAACAGCTAAGTATGAACAGATAAAGGAAGGAATGAAGTCTGATGTCTTGGGGGTCTTTATGGTGCTCCCATAGATTTATTTGAGTGGTTTTTACGGAGCAGTACACTTCCTGATTCGTGGAGACCGCTGCCAGGAAGTGCGTTGCTACGTGAAGCGTGCTTGGTCTTCAGCAGTGTTTAGGTAGGTGGTACACATAAAGTAACAAACACATGAATATCAGGACTCTAACTGTCCCTATTGATTAATGCATGGTAGCAAGATATTACTTAAGCTGTATGTGGTTTTATTATTGAGACTGATGGTGTTTGCTCATTCAGGATCATTTAGGATTTTAAGAATAAGAATAACTTTATTGATCCCACAGGAAAATTCATAATTTATTTCGTGAATGAGTTTTTATTAAATTACTTATAGTATATACTAAGTAAAACTTTTGTAAACATAGTCATTCTTAAAAGTAGTAAACCTAATTGTATTGTAATGCAAGCACAGCCCACTTGTATTAACATAGCTATTGTTAAATTAGCTGATAGTGGAGCTTCACGCCGCTGCTTCACAT
The DNA here is from genome assembly GCA_024447675.2 of Pterophyllum scalare. Lineage (NCBI taxonomy): Eukaryota > Metazoa > Chordata > Actinopteri > Cichliformes > Cichlidae > Pterophyllum > Pterophyllum scalare. The sequence goes on from JAMQGT020002526.1 coordinate 80,820, forward strand.
TTCTAAACATAAATGGTGGCATGGAGATTCCTGGGGGTGAGGATTCTGAATAGGTGGCTCATTTTAAGAGGTAAAACTTGCATTGTGTTTTTTGAATACAGGTCTGGGAGTTCCACAGACTGTCCACAGAGTGCCCACCAAATGACAGGGATGGATCGCTGTGATTGTGTGCACCTCCAGCTTCTAAATCCAACAAATGTTTAAATCTTACACACTTTCTGCTGCTACATTGTAGTGCCCATTGCTTCAACTTTGGTTTTAAAAAGCACTTTTTCAACTGCCTATTGGCCAGTTCATCACAAGGACGGTTTGGCTGCTTGGGGATAATCGGAAGTGGCCCCATATGTTCCTGCGGATTTACTGAGAAAGTGTAACATGCTACCATGCTGTCCACAACTGGGGTGAAAAATAGGAAGGTGGAAACGTCCTGGAAAAGATGAAGCAGTTATTGAGAATTGCTGATGTTGGCAGTGGTAGAGTAGATTCAGGAAAAGAAAAATGTGTCACAGGCACACAGGGGATGATTAGTTACCCCAAGAATGTGAATTATATGCCTTGTGGGAGCAGTGCTTGTGAATACTGTGCCACTTTAACAGCCTTTGTAAGTTCCAGGCAACTAATGCATCTTGTCTAAAACTGTTTCGTGGTTACTACATTACAAAGCTAAATATCCTCCTGAATGCTGTAATGTTCATTACATGCATGCAAAAATGTTAGAATAAAAAGTTTGGACATTTTTAAATCAGTAAAGTATATATTTTTTAATATATTTTGGGCTAAACTTATTAGCCCTGTACTGGTAAATCTTAACATGTTCACACTGACCAGAGCAATGAAGAATTAGATACTGGGACTGAGAGATATAGTGAGACAATTTATAATAATGAGACTCCCAAAACAGGAATGGTGTTACAGGTGGAGGTCACTGACATTTTTTTACCTCCTGTTTTGCATTTGGCTAGGAAGCACCTGAACCCCACAAAGACTGCACAGGTAGTCCAAAACATCAAAACATTCCAGAACGTTTGCTGTGTCTCCCAGAACAGTCTCAAGAGCATGGAGGAGATTCAAGGAAGCAGGCAGTAACTCTAGGAGAGCTGGGCAGGGCGGTAGATGGTCCTTAACGTTTGGTGGTAGGTCAGTGACGGTCTGGGGAGGCATTTCCATGGTAAGACGCACAGACCTCTGCAGGCTAGGCAACGGCACCCTGACTGCCATTAGATAGCTAGCTAGCTAGCTAGATAGCTAGATAGATAGATACTTTATTATTATAGTTAGCAGAACACCCATCCAAGAAAAACAAACAAACAAACAACCAGACAAACATGGGAGATAAGTGTCTGTGGCCTTGCTGCCATCACAAAGAGGCGCTGCCGTTTAAAGAGATGAAACAACAGCAAACATGGGGTGGGGTGAGTGAGGAGAAAAAAATCATCTTGTACTATGCCCCACAGGGCACTATATGAGGTTGCAAAAAAAAATTAGGTATCAGGATGAAATCCTTGGACCCACTGTCAGATCCTATGCCGGCTCAGTGGGTCCCGGGTTCCTCCTAGTGCACATCAATGCCCGGCCTCATGTGGCAAGCGAACGCAGGCAGTTCCTGGAGGATGATGTAATTGATAACAGTGACTGGCCACCATGCTTGCCTGACCTAAATCCAACAGCACACCTCTGGGACATTATGTTTTGGTCCATTCAATGATGCCAGGTTGTACCTCAGACTGTCCAGGAGCTCAGTGATGCCTTGGTCCAGATCTGGGAGGAGATCCCCCTGGACACCATCCATCGTCTCATTAGGAGAATGTCACACTGTTGTCAGGTGTGCATACAAGTATGTGGGGGCCATTCAAACTACTGAGTACAATTGATGGACTAGCCTGCAGTAAAAAAAAAATTCACTTTGATTTTCGGGGTCTCTTTGAATTCAGCTCTCTGTATGTTGATAACTTTAATTTCCATCAAAGGATGTGGCATCCTTTTGTTCCTGGCACGTTACCCAGTCCATATCAGCAAAGATATCTAGCATAATCTTTGTTCCTATTGAGATCTGATGTGTTTTCAAAGTGTTCTTTTAATTTTTTGAGCAGTATATATATTCTTACATTACCAACTTCTCTTTATTATTTCTTTTCATGATGATGCTTCTTAATTTGAAAAACTTATTATTTCAGATATAGATGCTCTCGATCTCTTATCTTCTCTGCAGTAGCTGTAGCAATTCATGTACACCTATGCAAATGTGTTTTCAGTGCTGTTTGTGGTGAGACCATTTGCTAACATATATCATGTTGTACTTCATATGCACTGAGTTTATCATGCTGGCTTTATGATGGGAGCATGTTGAGCTATAATGCATAAATTATTCCTAATATCATTATTCTTAGAGCTGCGTATCTGATGTTCAGGCCTGGCTTTAGCCATTTTGGTTTCTGAGATTAGGACTCAGTTATGATGCTTTGCAACTAATAACTAAATCTGTGGCCATGTGTAGAAACATACAGATTGTAATTTTCCATTACTGATCCTGTATTTGTGTCAGGAATTATTAACAGTTCTTAATATGGTGATGCTGATATGCATCCTGCCACTGTATTAAACTTCATGTATTTAATAAACTAAGGAGTGACTCCTACAAACTGCTGCAAGCAACAAACTTAAACTCCTGTTAACATCTTTCATTCACTATATTATACCGCATATTGGCAGGTTTTTTAATGACAGGTCTTTGTTTGTGCCATCTGAGTTTTAGCTGACAATATTTATTCCATCATGTTATCAACACACCCTTAAAAAAATGATTTAAAAAAAATCTTATTCCACTGAAGCGATACTCTCCTGCCACAAGCTGTCTCTGACTGTGTAGCATGATAAAAGCTGCAATTCCAACTCTGTGCTGTGGGATTTAATGTTTTCAGCTTTACGTTTTGGTTTTTTAAGCTCTGATTAATTTGCTGCATGCTACATACCCAGAACTAAATGGAAATTGGTGCAACTTTGCAGGAAGCTAATATGGCAGCTTGTTTTTCAATCAAACATAGCAAATGGAAGCATTTACAAGCTTTACAGTTGGAAAAGATTAAACATTTGTTGCAGTCAAATCTCAAACAAATGACAAAGCATAAAAAGATTTGAAAGAATTAAATTTAAACTTTTAATTTCTGAAATTTCCAAGCTTTAAAGGACTCAAAAGTTTGAATGGTTCATTTTGGGTAATACACATTGATGTCCCGTTTTAAAGGAGGTCATGTCGGTCAAGTCGCACATTATCTTCCAGCAACATTCAGCAAACATGAATCACCCTCAGGGGCACAACACTTTATTCAGATCCTTGATACAAAGGAGCCCGCAAGGTTCCTCAAAAAGCCTCTGTCACTTCTAATCACTGACGTATTGTGCAGGCAGGGAGGAAATTTGTGAGATTTTATGCACAGTCAGTTCCGATGATCATCCTCCCCATTGTCGCTGTCTGTGGTGCTGAAATGACAGCATCATTATTGTCTCTTTGAGCATGGCAGCGACATGGCCTCATTCCCCCTGGCCTGATGAAATAGAAGCTATAAGAAGGGACCGGCAGTGGCTCCAGTGATTGCTCTCTCTGCTTTTAGTTACCCCTGATGCTTTCCCTTTATGCACACATGTGCTCTCATCTAAGAAAACGCCACCCGCAGAAGCTCAAACTCCACTGACAGAAAATCAAAGAAAAACATATTACATTGCCGTATTTCATTAACGAGAGCCTAGAACACATAGATCATAGAAATGGCCTTTTACCAAAATCACCATGGTACGAATCTATTTTTGCTGGGTGTTCCTTGAAATTATCATGCTTGTGCTGATGCCTGCGTGCTGTAGCTGGTGGCAACTGTCCCCTGACATATTACTCATCTAAAATGTCATTTAGATGAAAAGCAGACGTGATTACCTAATTATATTAGTTAGAAAAGCCTCATCATCTTTTGCATGTTAAACACCCTCTTTGTTTTTTTGTTTTTTGCAGTGTCAGCATCAAGCTTGAGTTTAGAAATGGCTCCATACAAGCAAAAATTAGTTGAAGTATCTATGAAGCTATTTTGATCATCAGTGAATCATTTGGGGTAATTATTTGAAAAGCTAAATTTTGTAGTTTCAGTTGATGGCTTTCTATGTTTTCCTCTGTTTTACGTCATGTCTCATATCTGATACAGCACGTTAATTTGAAACAGAAATTTTAAAATTCCTCCACAAATAGTAATGTGGTTGCTGCAGGAAGGCAATTTGACTGCAAAATGACATAGGCACTCGGCATCCTTGCTTCTATATAGGAATATAACCAGAATACAACCAGCTGGCAACCAGTTGAGTTGAGTCCCCTATTGCAAAGAGGTGCGTCACAGATGAGTTGCAGGCTGACTCAGACCGATTGCAAGTTGTTGGGAAACTGTCTGCATTTATAAATTAGATTGCAATTATTTGAAAACCTGCCTAGAGGTTGAGGGTATTATAAGTTCACCCTCTGGGCAACTGCTTGGTTGACACAAATGCTTGCAATTAGTTGTCAAATGCAAAAATGTTCAGTGCAGTTATCGGTTGAGTTTTCCATTTTCTACCTAGTCACAAGGAAGTTGCCTCTTTTAGCATGACTGAGCCATAAGAATATCAGTTACTGGTATAAACGGTTGCAACTGCAATAACCTGTCATTTATGCAAATACAAAAATTAAACAAGCAGGCCATCTTGATTGCCGATGCAGATCATTTGTCTAAACTAGTCGACGTCAGTTTTGTCAACCCATCCAACTGACCCAACCTCTTCACTCAGTTGCTCATATTAAATGTGGCCACTAGACAGCATTGCCTCGTTAGAACATCTGTAAAATAATTTTTCACTGTGGCAGTCTGCTATCCATAACTGTATAGAATTAAGGGTTTTGTCTTTTTAAATGATAGGGATTTCAGGCATAGCTTTAAAAGTGACACACTAAAAAAAGTAGTTTCAGTATACACAGTAATTGGCAAAGATGTAATTATATTTCATTTCTGCTCAACAAACTCTGTCTTGATTGGGCCTATAACCCCTCGATCCAATAATATCAACATCTTTCCTCATATATCTGAATTTTTGCTGTGCTGCTTTCATAACTGAGGCTCTCTAATGAGATCTATAGACTATGCTCTAGTGACTGCAACACTAATTGCCTCCACACCAGTGCAGAACCTGTTGCTTTGCTTTTAGTCAGCTGGCAGGCATCAGCGGCACCGCCCACGTACACCTGAAGGAATTCGAGATCTTCATTAAAAAGAGGAGAGGGCTCCTGTTTCTTACATCACTGCACCCCACCGCTGCTTCATCACAGGCAACAGGTTTGTGTGAATACATCCATTAAATTGGATTCCTGGCCTGCAGGGAGTGACAAGCGGAAAGAGGTGTTTGAACCAGGAAAGAAGGATGATGTGCATTTTGGGGGGTGGCGGGAAAAACAGTCCCTGCCGTAATAACACGGCTATTTCGTCTGCTTAAGCCCCAATTTCCACAGTCCAAACCAGTGATGTGTTTCAGACACAGTCAATTTGGGGGATGGCTGATCACAATGAAATGGCTGTGAGAGTGGTCCAGTTTGGAGTGCAAAATTGTCCCATGAGTAATTTTTTTTAAACAAACTTAGAAAACAATTACTTGTACAAAACTTTATTTAGTATGTTTCACTACCTTCTGCGCATCCTTTGTGTCTTTCCAACTTTTTAACTAGTTTCATTGTCACTTTGTAGCTGCGCTGTCACCTTCCGGCTCAGTGTTTCTGCTTATGCTTTACTCCACCAACATGCAGCTGATTGGAATAAGGCCAGATCAAGCATTTATGGCGGCAAGTAAGTCCATCCAAGACTGACTCATTTCCCTAAGCAGTGCTTTCTATGCCAGTGTCACACACTCCACTCAGGCTGGATTTTAGTCAGTGGTTCATAGTAACCATATTCCAGTTATATTATTCACCTCATGCTTCCTTAGACCTGAACAGATGAGGTCCCTCCAGTCCATTAGCTTCCAATTAAAACAGATCGCAAAATGGTTTGAATGCTCATTTAACGACTGTTTTGGCAGGAGGCCATGAAATCAGTGGGCTCTGTGTGTGTGTGTGGGGGGGGGACACTGTTGCAGAGCAGATTTTGCCACGTGTCTTTTTAATTGGACTTAAGCATACAAAAAAAAAAAATCCATCCGTTTCATGGATTATTTTTTGCTTCCCTGATGTTGGATGCAAGCCTGTTGGTCAAATTTTGAATATTTATTCGGTTTTACAAAAACGCTGCAAAATGAGCTTTTTTAGGGTCAAACATCTTATATTAGTGCAGTGACTTTTTTTTTTTTTTGCAGTGGCGGTGTGTGGTGAATCACATCAGTGACACATTGTTTTGGCTCCAACCTACCATTTTGTTATGATAAGAACAAAATTATAATGGGTCTCTCACAGTCAGCCTTGCTGTAATAAGCTCCCCTGAATGCTAAAACACAGGAAGACACAACACAACAAACTGTTGCTTAGCAGGTACACTGTTGAGATTTGATATCACGCCATGATCAAGCTGTCATCAGTAGTGTGGTGAGCTTTAAAAATGACCAACACACAAAAATACCACAAAACTGCTGTATAGTAAATTTGAAATGGCATGAACTGAAAGTAACTGTTGCAGAAATTACACTTTTGTTATTTATGGCCACAGATTTTAAAAAGAAAATTTTTTTTTTATCACTTTTGCTTTCCTCATTGTCTATCAAATCTTTAACTATGAATTGAGCAACAGCAAACACATTGCATTTTTAATGTTAAAGTTTTTAATGTTTAGAGTTCATCTAAAAAATCTTTCACTTCCAGATTGTCTCTACACACACAAACTGCAAATAAACAATACACTATTTGGCCCTTTGGACTAGTCCTTGTCAAGCAGACCGCTCAGCTCACCCTTACATGCCTGGTGGTCCAACCTGGCCAGCCAGTCTGTGAAATTTGCCTTAGTGATACTGGCAGCTTTGCACAAGGAGTCGCCATAGCGGGTAGCGCCGCATGTTTGATTTGCCAATTTTACGTTGAAAGCCCTGCCTGATGCAACCCCAATCCACAACAATGTAAAGAACAGACATAGTTTGACATTTTCAAGTTAAAAATTAAAAAAAAATTAAATGAAATAAAGTCTCTTTTTTGCATGTTAATCCATACATTTTGAAATTTAGGAAAAATAAAAAAGTAAGATAAAAGTAAGTAAGAAAATTTTGGACTTTTTGCAAGTTTTTAAATGGTTAAATGAGTAAAATTTAAAAGATGGAGCTTAGAATGGACATCTAAGCTCCATCTTTTAAATTTTTAAAGCTTAGCCAAAAACCTAATTAGCAGCTTCCAGGAATGAAAAATGAAGCCACCAAGTGCCAAAAAAACATGGCAAAAACTGCAATTACTCAAACGGCCACTTGAGGTTGACTCTAGACTCACTATAAAAGATGGATGCAATTTATTGGTAGTGGCCAACAGGGGTGAGGTTGCAAAAAGACTTCATGCTGTGCAGACATCCACTGAAGTTCTGTGAACTAAGTGAAAACTTTCTTGATTAATTTATGGACTCCATCACTAGGTTTAGGTACTATTGAATCCTTAGGGAGTTCCTTTTGTAAGTTATGGTTAATAGAGTTCATTTGGGTCACACAGGAGGATTATCCAAGGTATGCTCATTGAATTATGACTTACAGTATCAGTGGCAAGTTGAGGCTCACCTCAAGGTTTCATAATGAGACTTCACTAAACAATGCTACCCTCCAAACTTGACTTAATCCTCATACACTGCCGTGTTAAAATGCCCACCTTTACAGCAACTCCTTCAAGTCCTTCAGGTAACACTTCCATTTCAAGACTTTTGCTTGCAAGAAAGTGTCCCTATGGTGTTTTTAGGGTACTTTTAAGTAAAAGTGCCAAATAATTTTCCACCATCTGACAGGATATAGAAACTATTATGTGGCTGTAAATCCTTTAAATGAGAAGGGCCCTTGGAGAATTAGACCTATCACTGAGACACTGAGGCAGGTGATGTCTTGTCTGGATTATGGACTGACATTGCCGAGCAAGCACACACTGTCATCCTGCTGATTTTACACATCCTGATGCCATTTCCAGCTCTTCCCTACTCACTGCAAAGCCTCGGGCCTGTATCCTCCCTGTTATGTTTGTATCTTATAATACAGCCTGGTCCTTGTGGGATTTAGAGGCAAGGTACGGCTGAGGATATCAAAGAAATGTAGCTGCCCTGTTGCCTTGCACTCACACAAAGGCGTGGTAGCTGTCATTTTTTTTTACAATCTTCCACCTCACAGTGATTCAGGATGGAGGATAAAGCTGAGAGGCTGTTTAGGTACATCATAAAAGGCATTCATGTTCTGAATTATACTTTATGAGGTTATCATAATCTGAACAGCCAGCTAGTAAAGATGCAAAAGCAAATACATACTGTGAAACACAGAGTCAGTAGGCACATGGTGCTTAGAGCTAAATGCTAATGTCAACATGCTAAAAAGCTCAAAATAACATTAAAGCTGCTTTACATAAATTTTAAATTAACAGTGGATCAAATGACTGTGCTATGTGAGAATGGTTGTTTGCAGTGATAAACCCACAGAGAATTACACGCCTTTCACAGGAGAAGTGAAGCTACTTTTTAAAAAAAATATTTTCAATGAAGAGCAAGTGGGCGGGTTGGGTGGTGGGACGGCAGGCACAGTCGCATTTGCAGTCTGTGCACAAATTGAGGACATATAACCACCTCCATAAAAATAAAAATAAATGCACAAACTTTTTGGGAGGCTGTGATTTATTAATCTTTTCTTATTAAATTTAGTATTTATTAAGAAATGTCGCCCCTCGGATGGTAGATGACTGCCCCTTCCTAAGCCTGGTTTTGCCAGAGGCCTCTTCTTATAAAAGGTAGTTCTTCCTTTGCACTCTTGTCACGTGCTTGCTCATAGGGAATATATATTCTGATTCAATATAAAGAGCCTTATTGTGAATTGGTGTCAACCACTCACTGGCCACTTTCTTAGGTACACCTTGCTAGTACTGGGTGGGCATAGATTCATCAAGGTGCTGGAAACATCCCTTAGAGATTTTGGTCCATATTAACATGATTGCATCACATAGTGGCTGCAGATTTGTCAGCTGCACACCCATGAAGCTGCAAATCTTCCATTCCACCACATCCCAAATGTGCTCTATTGGATGGAGATCTGGTGACTGTGGAGGCCATAAGTACAATGAACTGAAAGTCATGTTCAAGAAACCAGTTTGAGATGATTTGAACTTTGTGACATAGTGTGTTATCCTGCTGGAAGCAGCCATCAGAAGATGGGCACACCAAAAAAATATCCTCCTCACCATTAAACCAGCAGCAGCAATCTGAACTGTTGATAAAATACAAGACTGCCCATGCCTTCATGTTGTTTACACCAAATTATGACCAACAAAAGGGAGACACATCAGACAGGCAACATTTTTCCAATCTTATATTTTCCAATTCTGGTGAATCCATGTGAATTGCATCCTCAGTTTTCAGTTCTTAGCTGACAGGCGTCCAGTGTGGCCATTCTCCTCTGATCTGTGACATCAACAAGGTATTTTTACCCAGAGAACTGCCACTCACTGCATGTATTCTCCTTTTTTGGACCATTCTCTGTAAACCCTAGAGATTATAATTTTTTGTATTATGTACATTCAAAAATCTCACCTACTATAGGGTACACCCTGGACAGGTCACCAGTCTGTCGCAGGGCTAACACAGAGAGAGATTTTATTTTGTGACTGGTCACCCAAACCAAATTTAGGAGAAGAGTGCTAAAAGAGGTCTCCAAGAACCCCAAAACTTCATCACAGGATCTACCAGTAACTTTGAAGCTGTGGGTTTCAGAGTTGCTTGGGTTTAGAGGCAAAGATCAGCTGCAGTCATGATCTTTGGTGCAGACTAAACACAGCTTTTCAGGAGAAGAACCTCTTGCCAAGTGTGAAGCATGGTGGCTGAAATTTTTTGGTTTGGAGTTGCTCTGTTGCACCAGCAAGTGGATAGCTTGCAGTCACTTCTTAAACTATGAACAAGGAGTGCTTGAAAATAAAGGCCATCTGCTCTGATGGTGAACTGGAAGTGGCCTTTTTATCAGTTTAATTCCCCTCTGCACACCAGCAAATCCACCAAGGAAAAGATCAAAAAGAAGAAAGTCTGAGTAGGTTGAAAAAAAAAGTCCAGATTTGAATCTCATTGAAATGCTGGTGGATAATTTGTAAGAATCAGAACATGCAATGACTACAAACTGAAAGACATTTTTTTTTTTTTTATGAAAGATTGTTCTTACAGTATACTGTATGCAGACATTGTTTTGTTATGATTTAGGGAGAGCAGCCACAGAAGAAGGTCTGCTGGTAATGAGGCAGAACCCATGACAGAGGAATCTACAGTGTCACTTTGTTCTTCCTCTTGCTGCCCCAGTGGAAGACATGACACAAAGTGAAGTGGAAGCCAATTTAAAGGTTCACTGGGCAGGATTTCTAATGTAGAATACAGCCATGCTGGAGAGTAAATCATAGAGAGGAACTGCAAGGAAAAGGCTCATCTTATCACTGGAGGGTTGACCAAATGAAATGCTGCCGAGAATTATTTTCTTTTTATGTGTGCAGTTTACCAGCATTGAGCTGGAGCTGGTGATGGGTCAGAGTCTTGCTCAGGAGCCTCTCAGCAATGCTCAAAAATGCCCTTAAATATAATGTCATGCAAGATTTTACTATTATTTTTCGACTCTTGTTCTGTCTGTAAATCTTTGACTTTGTGCAATACACCAGCATTTGCGTTTGTGTATACAACCATAATTGCCTCATGCACATTATAATTATGTGAAAAGTTAAGGTAAAACTAAGGGGGGAAAAAAATCGATATTGGAAGCAGAAACAGATGTTTATTACTGTCTTAGGAAATCAATAAATTTGCCTTTGTGAGAGCACACATGCAGATGTGCATCACTGAGTTCATTCACCTGTAGGGGATTAAGAGATACTGGCTGTATTAACAGTAAAAAGTGTTAATGGAATTAATTACTCAGGTTTCATCAGGAAAACCACATCAATTATGAAATGAATACCCTTTATGCTTTTGTAATTAGCTCAATTCCAGAACCTCTATTATAACTGGAGTATTAATTTACAACATCTATGTGTATTTATGGCCGTGGGAATGTGTTTTATGTAAGGCTGCTGTGAAGATGCCATATGTGAGTTTGTGGTAGCACCCTCAGCATCTTCATGAACTCGATCTGTATAAATGATGACTTTTCTGCCATTTTCTTGTACTTTTGCACACCTGTTTTCAACAGTTGTGGTGACCCAAGATTAAAGATAAACTATTTCCAGTTATAAACACATCATTGAATATGTATTTGAGGACATGCAGGTTCTCTGTCAGCTGCCAGGGGGGGTCACCCTCAGCACCCCGACAGCTCAAAGCTGAAGCTTTGGCATCCTTCTGCAAAGCCACCCAGACAAGTGAATTATGGCTTTATCCTTTGCTGCAGAACATCAGTGGCCTTCATCAGTGGGTGTCCTCGGTGTCTACTCACAAACAGGACAGCCAGATATTTGCCTTTACTCAGCAGGACGAGAGCATGCTGTAAAATGCTTACCAGCTTTTAAGTCCACCTTATGGAGAGAAAACCAAGGGAGCGGGGATAGGAGCGCTAAATCAAGCTTATAAAAACAATTGACAAGTCTATTTTAGAAGAGAGAGGTTTTACTGTATAAGAGAGTCTGCTGTCTGGGTGCCTTCTTCTTGTTCCACTAATGGAGAGATGAGTGCAGTGTACTATCAGGGATGATCACAAAGCAACAAATACAAAGGAGTTTTATTTTGAAAGTAGAATGACCCATGAGACAGCATCTGCAGCAGTAAAAGGGTAGGTCAGATTGATGTGGCTGTTCTTGCTGTCTGAAAGCAGCTGTCTCCAGGGTCAGCCATAAACATGTGTTATTTATTCAGCGGGACTTAATTAAAGATGCCCGACTCAGTGTACAGTGTTAGCAGTGATTTCTCGAAGGAAGTGGCAGCGTAATTCACATTAATTCATCATCTAATAGATAATCCTCAGGTGCATGCTGTCGCCCGTGGCAAATAAAACCATCTGCTGTTTTCTCTCCAGATTTAATTGAAATGACAGCTTCCTAGTGAAATGTTATGTATAAAATCTGTTCTTTATTTTGTCACCAAAACAAGAAGAAGAAGAAGATTGTTGATTGGTGGATAAAAAGGTTTAATGTAGGTTAAAGCTGAAAGTTTGTGAAACAAAGCCAGCGCGTGCAGATCAAATCTCAGTATAACGACGACGTCGCTCAGGATTTTTCATGGCGCTTCAGAGGGAGCTGATGTTGCCTCTCACTTCTCTTCAAACTCTGCAGGGGGCTCACCATGACTCCTTTGTCTTTTGCTGCTTGTGTGTGTTTTACTTCTCTTCGCATGTGACACTGTGTGCAGCACAAGTCACACATGACGGATGCTAGGGATACGCATGCTGTGCTATCCTTCTGGATAAAACATCCTATTCTGATGACAATATGGTTTGGATCTGCAAAACATATTTTGAGTTTAAGAACATTTTCAATTTTCTAAGTATGTGTGTGTGTGTGTGTGCATGAGATTAGCTTGTGAAAAGATGAGAAAAACCAACTAAAAACCAAATCTGCACAGATACCTCCTGATGTGAACCATTTACAACAGTAGCATTTCTAGTTGGTATAGAGTGCTGCATGATGCACTCTTTAACATTTAATAAACTACATCACCTGACTATCTGTTATTTGTTAGCAGTAGCACACAGCACTGCTACTGCTAAAGCTCACACAGGAGTTACAGCTAGGGCTGGTGCTGCACTCTGGAACCTTAACGTAGACTGATGGATGTAAAAGTGGAGCCCAACAGGCGGTTTGGCCAGCAGATGCCAAAAACTACATCACAGCTGCTGGCTGCATTGTGCTGCGTGACCTCTGTTTTTTGGTAACAAGGCAGGCAGGGCTCAGATGGAGGGAGGGATATGCGAGATGGTCAGCCTCTAAACACATTGCAGTAATATACCAGTGCAAAGATGTGTCATGATATCACAGAGAAAGAAAAAGGTCGGAATTTCCGCAGAAATTCTTGGGGCGAATCTGCAATTTCTACTTTCGCCATTTTGATGCCTTCTGTTCCCATTTAAGTGAGTTGCAACATCTGTTGTGTGGGAGTAGACCCCAAGTGCCACATATCACAGTTCATGTGAACAATGACCAATCAAAAATGTGCCTCACATGCAGTTACCTGTCATTAGTAGACTATAAAATAATTTCTAAGGGAAACAGTGGTTATGATGAAGTGAAACAAGGCTGAAGTTGTTCATTCTGACCATTTATCCAGGAAAGAGCGCTATTCTGCCAAAATTTTACTGTTACGGTTTATGCTATGTTAGTTTATACTGTTATAGGTTGCAGCTGGCAAACATTCAGCAGTATTTAGATGAAAATTTTTTAGAGTTAACAAATGTAATAATTTGTAGTAAATCAAACCGGAATCTGGACAGGCTGGGGTGACAAGAATCTAGGCAGGCTGATGCACCAGGAGGGACGCGGCAACAGAACTGGACAGGTAAGGTAAGACTACAGGTAAAGGAGAAGCAGGGTTATGTACTGCAGGTGAGTGTTAATCACACACAATGTTTTCCCCTCTTCATCACCCCTACACACACACACACACACACCGACTGAGAGCAGATCAGGAAGAGAAAGAGAGAAGGTGGGTTAGCACATAAGAGGTCAAGGGAGTCCATGACATTTACCGAGCTTTAGGTGGTTAAAAATGTTCAAATTCATCCAATCACCAATAAGGAAACATGCATTTGTTTTATTTTATGTTTTGTATGTATGTTTTCAAACTATTTTAAGATAAGAAGAAAAATAAGTAGAATCAAAGTTTCAGTAAGGTTGAACAAGTGACCGCTGATAAAGAGCCATTCCACAGCTTCCGGAGCTGGAGGGCGACTCGTAGTGAGAGTTAGAAAAGGTCAGCCACTGTGATATATACAGTAGGATCAGACATTGATTGCATGTCTGTGCCCTCTGATCGTATCAAGCTCATGAACCTGTGTGGCTCTCTGTCTCCAACCAGCCACGTAGAAACGATGAAGTCCTCGTGTGTCCTGGCTCCTGTCGCAACCAATAAATCTTCCCTGGTGAGAGTCATTGGCCGGGATGTACTAATTGCTTTATTGATTTGAAGTTTTGCTCCAAGACAGCACCTGATAAACACATCAGGGAGACGAGGAAGAAAGCATATGGGCCTGCAGAGCTTCAGTGTTCACATTTATCTAAAGACTAGTGTTTTTTTTTTTGCCTAAACACACATTGCTGGCTATCAATCCTAAAAAACAGAGAACATGCTGTCAGCACATCTGCTGATATGTTTCCCCAGGTGGTGGAAGAGAACAGGAGACAAAACAATTCACAGGGATGTTTGCCCCACACACTTCATTCTGCTCTCTTGTTGTAACAACAGAGCAAAGATCCAGCTCTGTGATTTCATTAAAAACACGGTTGGGCATC